>JAJOOF010016656.1:0-29308 GCA_029582545.1 Solanum lignicaule
CGATCCTTCTTACTCATGTTTATGATCTTGTTCTACTCTAGAAACAATGTCATATGAGACTTGTATTTTTCTTTTGATTCAATTGTAATACTTTAGAGGCTTGTACACGTGACAACCAGGTTTTGGGGGTATATTCGAGTTTATTATAAAAATTTCCGCATTTTATTGTAATGGTTGAGTTTTAGGCTGACTTGTCTTGGTGGGTTAAGACGAGTGCCATCACGTCCATTTTTGGGTCGTGACAATATCTTAGAGATTCTATCAGTTGAGTGGAAACAGTATGACACATTCAAGATATTTTACCATCATCTTCAAATTGAACTCTGCATAAGTTCTAAGAAACAGGATATGTTTTGGATTTTGTCTTTACATAGTTTCTTGTAATTGGTAATATCTTAATTAAGAGATATTAGTAGGTGTATACAATCAACAATATCCACTCCTTTCTTAGGAGTCCAGAGCCAAAAGGGCAAAAATGGTTGGCCCAAAATTCCAGAAGGGCAAACAAATCACGGAAGAAACCAAAGGAGTAAAGGCATAGGGGGCCCATGCACCTTACCCCACGTTGTTAACCAACAAAAGGAACGCGCACAAACACATTGGCCTAGTAAAGTGCACTGACACCTGCACCTTGCAATAGAGGAAAATATTTTATAGTTGATCAACTCATTTTTTTTTGTATTCTTAACATAAAAAGTGAGATCATCCTAACCTCAAAATGAACCCGAAAAAATTCATAACTTTCTACTATTGAAACACCTAGCTTGTCTGAATATTTGACTTCTCTATTTGTTGGAGTCTTAACCGAAGTACTCTTAAAAATATCTTCATCTTTTTCGTTGTTAACATGATTGTTATCTTCAACAACCATTACTTTAGCCTGTCCTAGGAGGACGTAAATTCATTATTACCATGGCATGTGTTAGCCTTGTACATTCTTAACTTCTTCGCCTTGTAACAAAAGACATAACATGATTGTTTCCATCAAAATGATTTTGCTGTAACTTGGATATCTTATTTTCAAAAAGGAACTTTCCATTAATACTCGTGCTAAAACCTTTCGAGTAGCATCTAACATAAGTAATTATTAATGTAGATTTCATATCAAAAAAATAATAATGAGTTAGTAATAAAGAAAATGTGGTAGGAACATCTAATGTGAATAGAAATCTAATTATATGATGAATTTGCAAGTGAAAGTAGTATATATAGAAAAATCAATAGGTATAAGGTGCATGAGCCTTATTAGGCGCATGAGTTCATGTGCTTTAGGAGTATTTTTATATTTTTTACTTTGAAAGTGTTGATTTGATTCAATCCATTATTTTTGAACAATGGCTATTGTAAATTTCAAATATGTAATTATCAATATTTAAATATTATAAATTATCTTGTGAAAATAAAATAATATTGAGATCACTTATCGGATACCATAAAAATAATTCAATG
Source organism: Solanum lignicaule (assembly GCA_029582545.1). Lineage (NCBI taxonomy): Eukaryota > Viridiplantae > Streptophyta > Magnoliopsida > Solanales > Solanaceae > Solanum > Solanum lignicaule. Next base: position 1,450 of record JAJOOF010016656.1, read on the forward strand.
TCGTTGAATTATTTTTAAAACTTTGCTATCAGCGTTATATTAATGATAATGATATTATGACAATTTATATTTGAATCAATATTGCAAAGATTCAAAACCAGAGGAAAAGAACGAAATCTTAAAGTAAGGCGTATGAGCCCATGCGCCTGCCTTACTTTATGGTTTTGTCCTCGAATTTTTGTTGTGTTGATTTGATTCAACACTGCAAAGTTTTAAAAATAATTCATATTAGAGTCCGAAGTCTAATATAATTCGAAGTCAAATATAATCTTTTTTTAAACCTTGCGGTGTTGAATCAAATCAACACTGCAAAGATTCACCGTACAAAACCCTAAAGTAAGGCGCATAGGCTCAAGCACATGAACCCATGTGCCTTACTTGAAGGTTATGTTCTTTTCCTCCGATCTTGAATCTTTGTAGTGTTGATTCAAATCAACACGACAAAGTTTTAAATATAATATAAATTGTCATGTCATATTATCATTATCACTAATATAACACTGATGGCAAAGTACCAACAATTTTAATAAATTTCAAATATATAATTATCAAAATCATTATTAAAATAAATAATTAGTTATTTTTCTATTATTAAATAAAATATTATAAATTATCATGTACTATGAAATTCAATTAATATTGAGACCAATTATCGAATACCATAAAGATAATTTGAAGTCTAATATAAATTATTTTTAAAACTTTGCAACCCTTACTTAGGGTTTTGTTTTTTTCCTCCGGTCTTGAATCTTTATAGTGTTGATTTGATTCAACAGTGCAAAGGCACAGGTGTCAATGCGCCTTACAAGGCCGGTGTGTCAGTGCGCCTTACAAGGCCGGTGTGCCAGTGCGCCTTACAAGGCCGGTGTGCCAGTGCGCCTTACAAGGCCGGTGTGTCAGTGCACCTTCCTTTTGTCAATTAACACCTCTAACAGCGTAAGGGGTAAGGCGCATGGTCCCCCTATGCCTTTACCCATTTGGTTTCTTCTGCGATTTGTTTGCCCTTTAGGAATTTTGGGCCAATTTTTTTGCCCTTTTGGCTTTGGACTTTTCTTAGGTGTGTTGTTAGGTTTAACAAACTTCTTATAATAAAAAATATCTTGGTTGGATGTATAACATGATATCAAGTTATCAACCTACAATAATCATAGTGTGTTGCTATTCCATAGGTTGTACACAAAGATCTTTCTCAAAATTTCTCTCCAACTATACTAAGACCATGGAAGAGTAGCTTTCTAAGAAGAAACCTTGAGGAGGTTTGTAATAAACTCTAATTTCGTCTTTTTCCAGATAAGAGTGGTCTCTGAGCCAGTTTAAGTGCACCTTGACTAGTCCACTGAGTTCTGATATCTCTCACATGTACAGAGACCGATTATCTCTATCGGTTATGCCTTAGACGATAAGAAAAAATCACCTAGTGCTTTTATCTAGGTTGGAATTTGAACCGATCCCTCCAAAGTTTTCACCCACTTCATGGACCACTAAGCAACGCCGTAGGGTGTTGATGAACTCTGATTTCAAAAGTGATACTTTTGCTTAAGAGTATGGTAGCAAAGGCGACGGAAAGATTGAGGCAGAAGGGTACTAACCAGGGAAACACCCTAAACTGGTTAAGAAACAAGTCCTAAACAGATTCCATCTAATCAAATCATATTCAAGTACATTTTTGTTCATCTCTTTGCCAAGTATCATGATAAGAGGAAAGGCTAGATTGAAGTTTGTAACTTCAGTCTACAGGAAAATTGGATGAAACAAATAGTTGAGAAGCCTCTGAATTTTGAAATTGACTGAAAGATATCAGCACAAAGCAAAAGGGGAAAGTATACCTGTGAACTTCTTTGAGCCATTTGTCAACACAAGTCCTGTGAAATTCATGATGGCAAGGCAGTGTTCGTAACATATCTCCTTCCTCGTACTCAACCAGACAAATGTAACATCTGTCAAAATAAAGCCAAATAGTTTACATGAAGGAAATAAGGCCATATCAAGCTAACAAGACCACTTAACGAATCAATATTTTGACTAAGAATGAAAGAAAGAAAAGGAAAAATTTAAATACTCTGCATATAGAATTAGATAATAAACAAAATATGAAAGAGTTTTAACATTAAAGCACCCAACCATGTTATATTTATTCCCAGACAACCAGTAATGATTATTTTAACTTAGTCCAGGATGGCATAACCAAATAGATTATTTCTAGGTTTAAATCCTATGCTAGCAGCAGATTGAGCATGAAAAAAGACCACTGCTTTCACCTACAACTCTTTAAAACTTCTATTTCAGAATAAATTAATGAAAGTACAAGTGACAGCAAAATACTAGTAAAGAAGACCCTTAAGATTATTGGTACTTCGTTGCAAATGCTTTGGAGTTGAGAGGTTTCCCAGTATCTTAAATTATTTTCTTTCTTTTTTTAGAATCATTGCATTCTCATGGTGTTTGTGTTGGTATCATCAAATATACAAGGACACATCTTTCTTCTAGGGTTAGAGATACAATTATATCAATTATATAGTTCGGAACAGTATGCCAAAGCACTATTCGTGCAGGTGTACGTGCTTGCATTTCAGACAAAGCAAACTCTCCATGCTGAAAAGAAAAAGAATACAATGGTAGAAATCCTAGCTGAAGCAAAGATCTGCTCATTAAATGGCTCTAAATCTTCTTATTCCAATATAACTAATGCCAAGTGAGCTGGCTAGTTTGGTTTATTTGATATGCCTCGCATAATTCAAATTCCACACTGAGAGCAAAAAAAATCAGATCCTCTCACATATTGGAAAATCAGAAAATAAAGATACGTCAAGCTTATCTTTCACAACATTCATCAACATTCATCAACATTCTTCAATCAGTATTCTATAACAAACCTTTAGATACATCATACATCTATATTCACCTTCGTTCAGAGGAAGAAAGATTTCATTTTGGGATTTGCCGAATGCAGTATAGAAGGAACTAAAGAGGGTTAAGCAAGACTCATCTGGCCATTGAGCCTATTTTCATTGGTCATAATGTTTCCTTTTCCATACGACTACTAATTAATCATGCTAGTAAGAAGTGCTACTCTTTTTCAGTGATTTTCCTTCAATCTCTGAGTATCTTCTAGCTATTTTTTTATCAGACAAGTTGAATTTTTAGTTATTTAGCAACCAGAGATGCAATTGCAGGAGCTCCTATACGTTCCTTTTTCTCCGATAAAATTCAAGGAGCTTACAAAATCCAAAAACATAGCTGCAATATTTAATTACAATGGTTGCACCAAGCAAAAAGTACCTCTTTTAGCTACTTTTCCCCTAAAATTTTGCATAACCTTTTGGAAATTCATTTACATTTACTTCCAAAAAGTGCTATATCAATATTAACAACTCTCTCAGAAAGAATACAAAACTATAAATGGTGCAAGCAGAAAAGGAACCAATGAAACAAAAACATAGCATTGTTAGATTGCTTGGAACCAAATAACATACATAATAAATCTTAAAGGTGCAATAATCTGGCAAAAAGTAAAATGTTCTACTCACTGTGCAACTTCGTCATTCGAACTCCTACGAAATTTGTTGTATGATTTGACAGGTAGGGATTCAACAACTTCATTGGGTGCTGGAACAGATCCAATTGAGGATACAGAAGGCTGGGATGATAATACAACTGATTGCTGATGAATTTCATCCAGAACCTAAAATGAGTATCCAAGTTCAACTCGTACTGATGATTAAAAGGTAGATGTTGATGAAGTAAAACAGATTGGTAACATTACCTCGAATAAAGCTTCTGCCAGCATAACAATTCTTGAGATGCTTGCCCTGGCACTACTGTCACTATCTAAGTTAGCTCCTTGGCTACTGATACGACATGTACAGTGACCTGTTCGATGCTGACCAGATAAAACACAAGACCTCTCATGTCCAGAATGGTTCTCAAAGCGCCTTCCCAGTCGTTGAAGGGCATAGACCTAAAAAGTTGACCAATATGTCCTTGTCAAGAAAGTCATGTCTTGTCTCAAAACTATACATGATTAGAGAGACTGTACATATCTATGCTTTTCAAGCAGATTCAGATTACTATTCTGTTTGAAAAAGTAATACCAAATGATATATCTTTTTTAAGAATTATTTTGGAAGTAATGGCCAATGAGTTCCACCAAACACGTGACACACAGGATTAGAAGTATTGCATTCATGTTTAAAGCAAAACACACTATTACCCTCTTGCTTATATGGGGTTGTCATATAACCTAAATGTAAGCACAATGAAATTAGGCAGATATTTACAGACCTGAGATCTTATTCTTCTTCGCCGCTCTAGCCAATTTGACCTATGCTCCAGAAGATCATGATATCTTGTTTCTCTTCCTCTTGGGCTCTCAACTGCATAATATTGGCTCCCATACAAGGAGGTAGAGGCACCAGATGATGCAAAGCCAGAAGTATTTGATAGAATTAAGTCATTCCCTTCGGATGCTACCGAACTTAATTCACCACCTAAATTCTGTCTCATACTATTCTCACTAGTATGCCCAGTTTCCGTTTCCCGTTGAAAGGAACAAACATCAGGAAATGATGATCTTCGAACAACCCTATCGCGAAGTCTACCAACACTCAGGGTTCTGCTGATACTGATGTTCCTTTCAGTAGGTTCGCGAGCTGCACTCCTTCTGTCAGAAACTCTTGTCTCGAAACCATCAGTATAATTATTATTTCTTGGAGAAAATAAATTAACAGTACACTCTACTCTAGTATCATGTCTGTCACCTGACAAACCTCTTCTGGAAGCAGGATGTGGCTCATCCATGAAATTATCAGAGAAGTTAGCAGTTGAAGGAGTGAATACTAAGTTATTAGAAGTAACATCTTCAGAGCATTGGCTAGGAGACTGATTGCTGAAACAACTAGGAAGGAAGTCACAATTCTGTGGCCTTTCATTTCTGTCAGTGAATCTACCTGACGAACTTGAGTGCCGAAGCTCATCCTCATCAATTGAAGTAGCAAACCTCTGTGAAGATGCAAAAATGGACCTTGCTGACCCTAAACTGTTTGCTCTGCTCAGCCGGAAGCTCATGTTTCCAGGACGAAAATTGAACCGGGGGAGGAAACGACCAGAAAGATTCGATGATCTAGATGATGAAGCTCGAGAAGAAGCATCACCTTTCCTAGCAATTGTATCAGATAAGTGTGATTCATCCCAATCATCAATCTCAACATTGGAGGCTACACACGTTTCATCATGCTTCTTAATTTTAACCTTTCCAAACCATTCAGCTTTTCTTCCTCCTGATTTAGTCTCACTCAAACAAGCACCACTACCCTCATTTCGTTTCGTTTGAGTTTCCAAAGCCTGAAATACAAGTTTATGAATCAAAAACATTATCACATATGGCAAAAGTTCAGTAGTTTATGTACAATTTTTTCAAAGCACTAACCATTGTAGAGCCAAAAGTACAACAATGAAGCACAATGAACAACCTCTACGCATGCCTATAGATGCAGAACTAGAAAAATACCAATCTATTGTCCATTAGCACTAAACTAAACCACTAAAAAACAAATATACACGGAAAACCAGTTAGTACAAAATTGCGTTTCATAATGTGCCTAAAATACATTGTGAAAGAACATTTTTCCAGATCACTAACCTATTGTAGGTCATTATAAAGCCAAACAAACACAATGTAGCACGATCAAAGCTGCAGAATGCTAGAAAAACATATAAAACAAACCTGTGCTGCCTCATTTTCAGAATCGCGAGATCCGAGACACGCGGACTGAAAAACTTTACTCCGAGTGGATCGAGATCTCCGAACGACCACCGATGATGAAGATGAAGCCGCCGGAGATGACGGTGGCAGCGGTGAATCAACTGCATTATTCTTGCTACTACTGGAACCCATTTCAAGTAGAAAAAGTGTAGATCCAATTGAGGAGTTTCAGATCCAGTAATTTGAATGTAATAGTTGGATTTTGATTATTTTATACAAATTTATTGTGTATAATTTTCATTTTCATGGATTAGTGCAGTGACAGGGTAGTGGGGTAGGGTGGTGGGGGTGGGGAAAAGAGAAGCATATGGGCGTTATTTGTGGCAGTATTTGGGGATTCAAATTCAAGCTTGGTCGGGAGTCGGGACGCTGCCGTTTAACGGTATATACATATTTTTGTGTTGCTCTTTTGGCTGTGTATTGTGTTTTGCTGGCTTTGTAGTAATAGCGCGAATTCAAATGCAACTACTTTGTCTTGTGTGTGGCGTGATAACGCTCTTTTTTAGGATTTTAGAATGATTGTTCTCTATCTTTTTGGATTTTGGTAGATTTTCTTACTCTTTCATCTCAATTTAAAGTATTTTAGTTTAATTAAATGTGAAATTTAAGAAAGATTTTTAAATTAGATAGAATGTTAGAATTGAAAAACTTATTAAGTAGATGTTTGAATATACAATTTCATTTCGTGATTTGAAATTAGCATTTGGACATGTTATTTCAAATCTTGAGATAAAATTCTTCAAAAAAAAAATTGATTTGGAAATTTCATATCACGATTTCATATTTTTGATATACAAAATATTTGTCAAAAAAATCAATAGTTTTATATCTACATAATTTCTTGCAAGAAAACTAAATGATAGATGAAATATTCTTAGAAAATGAATATGATGATACAATACTACAATTCAGGTTCAATTTTACTTTTTTATTGAAACTAAAGTTCAATCAATAAATGTTGTATTTTTTTAAAATTACTTTGTGATAATGTATTTGTTATGAACTTTTGCTTATTTGGTAAGATTGTATTAAAATAGTTGGGATAATTTTGATAGTTTTCATAACTTATAGGGATTTATATTTCTGAGTAAAAAAATAGAACTTAAAGATCCAACTTGCCCGTTCAAACAAAACTTCAAATTCATCTCATATAATTTTCATATCATGATTTCATCTCACATGGTCAAACGATCCTAAATATAAAAAGTGACATTTCTTTGGGGACAAATCAAAACGAAAAAAGGAACTTAAATTGAGACAAAAAAAAAAGTAATTGTTTACTAAAAAGAAAAAATAATTTGAGAAAATGTGATTCTTTTTTCCCAATAATATCTTTCACAATCTCAAAACAAAAGATATGAACTTGAGATATATATTGATTTTTCTCATTTCAAAAACAATTACACTAACCAAATTGCAATTTCATTGATCTTATCATCAAAGAGTGAAGTTGTGGTTCCAAATGACACAAAAATAACTTTGGTAGTACTTGTTTGTCTAACCAAATCAATGACTTGTGTCATTGTTGGTAGGCCCTGAGATTGTACTATGATTAAATGGGCCAAGAGCCCACTGCTTTTTTTGCATTTATTGATTTGTTCCTTGAAAAGCAAATCAAGAAAAAGACCTCCAAAACTTTTGACGTGTTATAAATCTCGTTGAAATTAAATCTACTATACTTGTGTGTTTGGATCGACAATTTTATCAAACTTGAAACTAAAGCAACTTTCGATCGATGGGAGGTCATTTGTCATATCCACATCGATAGCGAAAGGCCTCCTTAGAGCCTAGTGTAGACTTATATATATGTATAAAAATAATATTTGGTTATATGAAAAATTAAACTATTTTACATTAACACTAAACAAAGTGCAGTGGTTTAATTTAGCAATTGCGCTATTCAAAATAATTTTGCAATCAACTGGGTGGAGGGCTCTACTTAATTCATCTAGAAGTGAATATAAAATTTAAATTTATAAAATTTCTTAAATACTAAATTAATTGTACTATAAAAATTACAAGTTTAATTATAAGATTTGTTAAAAGTTTAATAAATATTTATGCATAAATTTACTCTTCGCCTGAAAAATATTGAATTCAAATGAACACATTGAAAAGTGTCTTGCCAACAACCTAATAAATATCCATTCATTCACTGGACAAGGAAAGCTGTGATCAAGTTGGCTTTTAATGAACAAAAAAATTGCAAATATTATTCATATATGTGTTTATTATAGCTTTAGGAAAGTTGTCAATTTATTAACACTCATCTAATTATTATGAATAAAATTTATGAGTAGTATATACAACACTTACAATTCCTAATGTATAATGACAATAAGATAATTTTATGGTTGAAATTTCCAAGGGTAATACTTGCAAAAATAATTCAATCCCAAAAGTATAAAGAAATCTATAATGGGATAATTTCATGGGTGACCCTCGAGAAAATAATGATGTAATTTCATAGGTGATATAAGAAAATAATACGATAATTTTATGAGTGATAATTATATTTTTTAAAATTTTTAAATACGTAGATGAATCTTCAAGAATTTTTTATAGAATTATTTTGAAATTTGAACCAAGCTACGTGAAAATGACTCTTAGTCGCTTTCAAATAAGTGGACCAAAAAGTGGGGCATTCTATTTTGACGCTCCCATTTAACCTGTAGTCAATTTGCAAAAAAAATAATTATTTGATGGTTATTCTAGACAAAGTTCAGGTAAAACAACACAATTGAAGTATGATATTTGAAGTAAAGTCTATCAAAATGGTAAAAGAAATAATGTCAACAACTCATATATATACGATTCAATTTTAACAAAGTAAATTAAAGCATCATCTAAAATCATCATTGTTATTACAAGCTTAAACAAGTGTATTTTGAATATAAAAAGCAAATTTAAATTACGTGAATATTATTGAAAATTCTTTGAAGCATGAGTAAGAATGAACATTACTAGTTCAATTTTAAAAAAAATATTAATATTGAACATCTATGTCCAAAACTTCAAACAAATATACGAAGTTTAGCGTTATCAAATTAAATTTGTGAAGCATATGTCAAAAGTTTACATGCGCATTACCAAACTTCATTTGCAAATATTTTGAAGATATTAACCACTTACAAAATGAAAAAAGAAACAAAGTTTTCCAGATTATTTTACTTAAAAAAAAATATATTTCATATAAGAAAATCATAACAATTTTTTTTTTCAAGTGACCTAAAATATCAATTTTCTTAGATATTGGTAAATTGTAACCTTGGTCTACGATGGTTAAGTGTACGAAAAAGTTGTGAGCAAACCGGTTATTTGTGCACTTGAGCCATTTTCACCCCAATTACAACTCTGCTGGAGTCTGCTCCGTCAATCAAATTTGTTTTGGTTATATTTCGCCATTTTTGCTATTTTTGGTGCTCTACTGAAATTGCTATATCCAAGTTTCGAGCAGGTATATTTGTTTTTGAATCAGAAATTAGTTCGTCTGTTTTATACTGAGGAAAGTTGTTTGTGCCCATCTCCTGTTTGATGAAATTCCTCTGAGAACCTCTTCTATCTGTCTATGCATGTATCTTTTTGGTGGTGAATTGCTTTCATTTATGTCTTTTATCTGCATAAAGTTTCTCTAGTGTAAATGATTTGGAGGTGAGTGTGTTGTTTCTTGCAGGCAGAGCAATATAATGGAGTGGGCATTTGTGCATAAAATCTGGGAAAAATCGATTTCGAGCAATGTTGGTTCAGGTCTGTGAAACATTGCTGAAGAAGATTATGTGTTCTTTTTTTACTTTAACATGTATAATTCAGCTGAGATGGGTTCTGCCATTTTCAGGTCAACCATTGAAGGCTGCTTTGCTTTTAAATTACGACCCTAATGCCCCTTCTCGTCTGATGTCTACCATGTAAGGGAAAATGTGGAAATACCATTTATAGCTCTTATCTTTTCTGTTAATGTATGTCTTGAGGTAGCTAAACTGGTCATTTAGAACAATGCAATTGCTTTTTTCTAGCAATAATTTTTTTTCATAAGCATAATAAGTTCCAAAAGGAATTCCTTGGCCAAAGAGGGCTTTTATCTTGCCCTAACTTGCGTGACTGTTGATCAAACCCTTTTGCCTCATTTCAAATACCACCAGTACTTTGATAAAAGTGATCTTTTTTCTTCTTTTACTATAACAAATGGTCTTGTCCACTTCAGTATAAGCAACTTGACTTGTCATTCTTGGGGTTTCTTTTTGATCATCTTTCCTTGAGACTTGAGATTTTACTGTAGTTTTAGAAGAGAAGCTGTACAATCATTCTCCTTGTCTTCGGAGTTGACAATCTTTGGGTGCAGTAAGTACTGGCTTTCTACGGGTCCTTTTCGATTAGTAAAAGATGTACTTATTGACAGTAAGAAGACCCAGTACCCAAGCTTTGTACATTAACACTGATTGCTTTTTCAAAGTTCGATAAATCTGGACATATATGAACATCACAAGTGCTCCAAAAATAAACTAAGTATGGTGCTCTGTATTTGTAGGAAGGTTCTTTCAGCTTTCAACTTTTATAGCTGCACTCCGAAAACAACCAATGATTTAGTTGTGAAGTAACATAAGAAACTTTACATACTTTCCTCTGATATGGGACGAGAAGATTAGATAAGAAGCAAAGAAAGAAAAAGTTCTTTCTAGAGACTTTATAGTAGTGTCACTATGTGCAAAACTGTTTTTTTTTTCTCGTTTTCCTCTGTGCTTCTGGAAAATGGTGTAGGTTTTAAAGGCTTGTGTTTATGCATGTAGTGCAGAGCAAGAAGGTATAATGGCAGATCCAACCGAAATGTGTGAACTCATCAGCTTTGTCAAGAGAAACAAACTGCAGAAGGAGAGCTTTGTCATTGGACAAAATCAATGTGAGTTTATTGCTGTTTACAAATAAAAAATTAATCATGCTTGACCTTTGGGTTCTGGGAAGGATTTTATCTTTACTTGTCATCTGAACTGTATGCCCATTTGTGGTTTTCCAAAATTCTGAAGCTTGGAGCTGGCACTTTGGTTTAAATGTGTAGAGATAGTGATGGGGTACCTACATTCATGTTCGTACTTTGCCTCTTGCACGTGTGATATTGAGGAGTAAATGCAATATACCTATCTTTTCTTAATAATAGTTTTTGTGGTGGCTGCGTGCTGGGCTGCTTATAGGGTTTGACAGCATTGTTTGTGCACTCAGTCATAATGCCAAGCAAAACACCAACTGTCACACCTGGTTACTTTTTTATTCTTATTGTTATTGCAGTTCTTTAGAAAGGATTACTAAAATCAGAACTATCACAGTTTTTTTTTTTATATAAAAAATCTATCTCAATTTCTTTTTTAAGAACAGCTGGTTTGCTTTCTTGAAAATAAACACCGCTTAAAAGCTAGCTTTGTCATTTTTGTCGACAGATCTTGTAACATCAATTCATGAGAGTTGGTTCTGTGCAAGAAGTATGAGTACTTCAAAACCTGCTGGTGAAGGTGCTATTCTGATGCAGACAGGGGCATTCTTCTTGATTGGATTGTAAGTATTTCCATACTTAGGTTACAGTAGTCCAATCTGCTCCCACCATTCCATTAGACCCAAAGTAATGATAATGCATGTATAATCCTGGCCAAATTCTAGTCTGTATTCTAGAAGTCACATTGTCATGGAAACAAAGTGGGAAGAGCTAGTATACTGGGTAGTATTTCCAATATTCATCGGGTAATTCAGCACAACTATCTATGGTGTAGTGACTAATCGAAATGCTTTGGAACATACCATGATTCTTTCGATTTTGATGCATGAAAGAAGATACTTGTTCATTATTGACAAAGTTTCTATGTAGGACTTGGTATATTTTAAAGAAATACATTTATAAATAACAATAAGACTTATTCAAATTCTTCTTTTGATTGTTAAGATTCCATAAGATTCCATAAAATTCCCTCATAGCCCTTTGTTGATCGTTTCTTAAATTCATTCAAGATGTTCCTAAGTTTAAGGTCTTTGGAGAATCAATTTGTTTGGTCTTCTCTTACATGTATATATATTCGGATGGCTGTCCCTCTTTAATCTATCTCAGTACATCAAATATTCATTTATTGGAGCTCTTTTAGTCACATTTTAAAAGAAGCATAAAGTTAACTAAATGTGATGGTGTTAATTCTCACAAAGATACAAGTTTGGTTCCATTGGCTTCTCCATCCTCTCTTAGTTTGCAACTCTCCATCGAGCTAAGTAATTGTTCACTGTTTTGATCTCGAAAGGCCTACAAAATATGCTCAAAGTTTCTATTATTTCGTTCCCTCGTTGTTGGGTTATATCCCTCTTTCTACTTATCAAAAAATAAATAAAAAGCCCCTCTTTCGTCATTCATCAATGGAACTCTGAGGCATTGATGTTCATTAGTTGGATGGTAGTTGAAGCTTATTCTATGGTTATGTTTGAGTTTAACCGGGCCTGTCTGGTTTAGGATTGAGTTTGGATGTGTAAGTCTCTCGGAAAACTATCCAATCCTAAGGATGTGGGTTCGAGTCACCAAGGGAGCAAAAAAGGTGGGAGCTCATAGGGAGAGTTAATAAAAATTGTTGCACTTCTTCTCAACTAGCTAGACGATGACATTTCTCTATTATCCTTTGCTACTCATTGATGATGCCTTTTGGTAGACAAGGGATTTTATGTTGTTTGGATTCTTTAAAACTAAATTAAATTGTGGGGCACATGAACCTCTTGTCTTAACTACATTAGTTTTGAGTCTTTTCTCTATTGAATTTAAAGCACTTATTAGGTCTAGTAAATGAGGGTCTTATGTGCTCAGGTCCAAAATCAAAGTTTGCTCTTGAAGTCTGTCATTCCCCCTTTTTAACAGAAAACTTGCAGCCTGCACAGTTTTGTAGTGACTAGTCTAAACATGCTTACTTGAAATTGGGATTCGACTCACTGGAACCATGAATTTACTTGATTATACAGGTATGATGGCTCTATTGGTTCAGCATCCCGTGCAATGGTAGTTCTTGATCAGTTTTCATGGCAACTTAATCGAAGAAATCATTGATTGCTTCTTATATATGTCATTCAAAATATGTTACATAGATCCATGGTCTCTGCATCTGAATGGATAGGACTTTTTTTTGTTGAATCAGTATTTCTTGAGCGGCAAAGTTGTATCACCTCAACTAGTTCATGTCTTCATGGCATTTGTGATTTAACAGACATAAAAATTCTATGATGATGATACAATCCCATTGATTCAAAGAAGTTTTCTTTCTTCCTATATCACAATCCCCTCTATAAAATCTCATAATAGAAAAAGACATATGTTGTAAACTTATTATATGTCTGGCTTAACCACATGTTTTGTCACAAGGATAAGGGCAATCAATCTGTCGAAACTGATTTCTCTCCAGAACCCAATCTCCTACTGCTTCAGCTATTGTCTGTAACAAAGAAAAACGAGTACAAATTAAACAAAATTATATAGGTAAACAAACAAAATATATTTTTCTCAAAAGTATTTTAAAAAAGGAAACATTTTTGGCCTTCTAAAAACTTGTCCAAAGAGACTATAAATTTACTAATTAGCTTTACCTTGTTGAATAATCTAGGTGAATTGGGACCAAACCAACTAGCTTGATTTTGAGTTTGGCAATGTGCAAAGCAAGAGTTGATGTAATATCCTCTTGTTGAAGATGGCCCTAGACCTTCCAATGCCTTTAAAAAGTTCAATCTGAAACCTAAAATAATTGTCCAAAAATTACTACTTAAAACAAATTCAGTCAAATATTGTTTGGAGAAACAATTAAGTCATCTCCGTGTGACTTATGGAAAGACCATTAAAATAGACGATTTACATCACTCTTTGGGGTGCAACCTTCTCCAAACCCTGCTTTCGCAGGATGCTTTCTGCACAAGGCTATCTAGGAAAATATAAATAAATTGATGAATATATAACGAATCGAAAAATTTGAAAATATTATTGACCTTGAAGAACTTTGAGCTGATCTGGTGTACAAGTTTTTATATTAGCTCCACAGCTATTCCATGCACCCTTAGGATCGGTACCACGTGGCACCAAAATGTTCCTTACCTTAATTTAAAGTAAATATATATAAAATCCAGGAAAAAAAATCTAATAATATGTAAAGGAAAAAATGGAAAAAAAATAATGTGAAACATATTTGAAAAATATAATAAACTGACCTGCCAACCATCATATGCTGAATTTATAATGAAAAGTGGCGTTTGAATTTGTTGAGCCACATTTTGAGGGAAAAAACACTGCACCATTTAAATAAAAAAAATATCTTAGATTTGGAATTTCATTAATTTGTTTGATAATTCGTAATATATGTAATTACCTTGAGGAACTAATCTACAAAATTTAAAATAATTATTGGTAAAATTTGTTATTGCCATAGAGGAATTAGTTAACAAGATTGCTGAATGAAAAATTAGTTCTTGATATTATTTTTTCATGACGAGGAACCAACAATTGCTATCCTTTTTCTAGTGTAATATTAGTATGCAAATCACACGGGAGAGATAATCATAGTAGACAAGTTTTGTATGATGAGCTTGATCAAGAAAGGACTCGGGGGTTCAAACTTAAAACCCTCATTTGAGAGATCCTTACTCAACCAACTCGACTACCCTGCAGATATTAGTTCTTGAATCTTGATATATATTATATTACACTTACCAAACCTGGTTTCAACTTTGAAGTACATGATGGAGGCAAATTCTTGACAGAGCCCTAAAATTCGAAATATAAAATAAAATATAAGAGCAAAAAATACATTTTTCAAAATTATAGACCATGATAAGGTGGGGAAATAAAACATACATGTAAAGTGACAACATCATTGTAGAATTGTTGAATAAATAGTTCCCCTGAAATATCCTCGCTGGAATATATAAAGATTAAACTGTTAATAATATGAAGAATTAAATCGATAAAAGGTAGGAGTAATAATTATGAACATAAATTTCGAGAATTTAATTACCAAAAATAAAAAAATAATGAAAAAAAAGAATACTTACATGTCAATAAAATAGCCAGCGTCTGAAAAACATTTAACTTTAACACTATTTGGTAACAAAATTCTGAAATTGTCACAATGCAAAATTGTTGTCAATCCTCCTGCTGAACATCCAGAGAGTATAGCCTACCAATTTATTACTATTGAAGTCAATAACAATAAAAATAAAATATGTTTATTTACTATGACATGTTAAAAATAATTTTAATATAAACATCAAATATTTTTCTGCAGAGAGCGTACATATATAAGTAAAAAGTTGAATGTGATCATACGTACATTTTCAGATTTATTCATTCCTTGGGCCAATAATTCCTCCATAATAGCTTTGAATATCCTTGCCCCTCTATAATGAAGTCCAGTACCCTGTCAAATTTTGGAGTTTTAATTAGAAAAACAAAACTTTAATTATTATAATTACTAGTACTAATTAAAATATTAAGAGTTCTGAAGAATATACTTAATGTAACTTACAGGATCAATTGCTTCAACTTCTCCTGTAAAGGATCCTCCATCACAATATCTAACAAAAACTCTATTCCAATTGTAAAATTCTACAAATTTCAAAAACACCATAGTTGTATTAATGAAAGAGATTTTTATATGGTATATCCGTTCATCAAAATAATAGTTTTTTTATATTAATGTATAATACAACAATATCATCAACAACAACCCAGTGTAATTCAACGAGTGGAATCTAGAAACGGTAAAAGTACATAAATCATTTCTCACCTGTGAAGAAAAAAAACTATTTTCGAAAGGTCATCGTTAATGTATAAGTGTGTGTTTTTCTCATATTCGGCTAGTAAATGTAATTATTTTTATATACCAATCGATAGGCCAAATGTGTAACTTGCCCTTAATCAAACTAATCTTCGTATATACATAAAAGAAGGAAATCTTAGTAGCTCAGTTATTTGGCTATCTAAACTTTCACCAGGTCGGTGAGGTTCGATTCCTATCTTGTAATTCCCTCCCTATTTTCCCTTTTTCTATACCCAATTAAAATAAAAAATATTAATAAATGTGAAATGAATAGAAAATTAAATTAGAAGATTACCTGGATTAAATTTCTGTTCATTACTCAACATCCCAGAGAAAAAAATTTGGTTTTCCATTTTTGCACTAGAGCCGTACTTGCTATTCTTCCTCAGAAGACATTGTGCAACATTTTGGCACCATCCACCTCCCTTAAATAGCCAAAATTTAACATTTAATTAATAATTAAGTTGCTATTCTAAGATAGAAGAAATACACAAGAATATGAGTGTGTTTGGTACGAAGGAAAAATATTTTAATTTTTTTTAATGTTTGGAAAACATTTTCTCTAGAAAAACAAGCTTATTAAAAATGAAGAAAATGACTTTCTAATGGAAGTAGAGAAAACAAATTGCATAAATGACATCTCAAAGTTTATTGTCTTTACCCACCCCAACACTCACCCCTTGACCATCCCACCGGCGTCACCCTCAAACCTCCGCTCTATAGAGAACATCAGAAGAAAAATATAATTGAGGAGACCTTCTGCTAGCTCAAGATCGTTAACTCAGACCGAAAAATTCAACTAAAGAAGAGGAAGGCAGAAGGGACAAAAGTATTTTAGATAGGAGAACTTGATTATGAAAGAATACTAATTAATTTGGGTTTTGAGTTAATTACAAATGATAATGACCACCCCTATTTATACTTATGTAGAGATGCTTTTAGAAATTATTCTAGATACATCTATAAGATAAATCTAGATAATCTTATCTTCTAACTATCTAACAAGAATCTAGATAATTCTATAATTTACCACAAATATCTAATTTCCTATAACATCGATCTACGCAATTCTTAGATACATCAAGTACTTAAGATATTACTCTACATAATTCTCGAAAGTTGTACTAAATATCTGGATTTAGACAGTTAGTTGTACCTCCAAAAATCATCTTTATTTTTTCACACACTCCCTATCCCTATCTGCCTTCATAACATTTCGCTAATAACAAATAAATACTGTTAGAATAATTTTTTACTAAAAATAAGTAAGAAATCCACTTTCTAATAAATCATCTTCCTTGATTTCAAGTAAAATGTTATTCAATAAATCAATCTCAAGGATGGAGATTTGTTTTGGAAAATATAAAGTTTTTTCATTATTATTGAAATAAATTCCATAGAGATAAACTGAGTTTTAAAAAATACCAAAACTAACCTCAACTGATATTACCCAATTATTCACTCCTGTACCTGATCCTCTATCAAGATGATATGCTGGTGGACTTCCATCCAAACAAACTATAATAAACACAACATTAATAATAAATAAATAAATAAGCAAATAAATAAATAACCAGTAAATAAATATATGTGCGTGTGCGCATTTTTATATGTATACACACACAATAGAGAAGTGTCAATAAATAATTCGAACATATAGATAGATAGATAGAATAGCTGTTTGTGTTTTTGTTCACTTCTATGTGTACACATACACAAATCGAGAAACATCCTAAAGTGTTCAAAAACAATAGAATTTTTTAAATTTATTTTAGAAAAAATTCTTTTGGTCAAAAAATTCTTCAAACAAACACATGAATCGATAAACATTCTTCAGACAAAAAAATAATAAGAAAAATTAAATGGAATTAAAAGAGAAAAAAGAGAGTAGAAAATCACCAGCTCCTTTTGCAACAGCAGTTTGAAGTATAGTGAGATTAACAAGGGAACTTTCTGTTGTAACACAATTCAGCAAATAAACAAAAAAGAACAAAAAATTGGTCACCATTCTTCTATTTTTAATTTCTTCTTAATAAATAATATTGCTAATTATGGGCAGAAGAAATACACACATATATAGAGAGTGTGTGTTTTTTCAACAAAGAAACTGATTTTATATCAAGTAATAAATCTTTATTTGACCAAAAAATATCAAGTAATAAGGTGTAATAAACTAAAGACATAAATGGAATATTTGTGAATTGCGATTCTTGACAGTGAATTAAAGGGGAATTAAATTCATGATTATATCAAAATAATCTCTCTTTTTACTTGTCTAATTTTGAATATTTATTTGTTCATTTTTTTTAGTTTTTTTTTTTGACAAATCAATAAAAGATAATAGTTGTTACCTATTATACCCTCAATTTATTTAGAGAGTTAATATTTTTGAAAAAGATAAAAGCTCTTTAATGAGTAAAATGATTTTGGAATTCTATCAATTAATATGACTAAAGTGGTAAACTCATTATGTCAATTATTATTTTCTTAATAAGTGTGCTAAGTAAAAAATGAACAAGTAAATAGGGACAGAGGAAGTACCAATTTAGATAATTTTGGAAAACCTTTAAAATATGGTGTTAAACTTGTTTCAATCTTATTATTAGGCAGATAAATCTGTGATACAAGTATCTAACAACAAAAAAATAGCTGGAACAATGAAAATTGACCACTTGTTAATTAAATTCTACATCAAAGTTCTATTAACTAAATTTTGAGCCAAAAAAACGTTAAGGACATTTTAAAATTAAGTGTAAGGAAGATATTTTTGAACCATTTCTATTAGAGTAAAGATATTTTTGAGCCTTTTCCGCATCTAAATAAAGATAAAAACTTAAGTAGAAGCTACTTTTGGTGATTTCGAATATTAATGTATATTATATAGTCAATTACACTGAAATACTAAAACAACAATTGACTGGGGATTGTAGGAACAAGAAAAGGACAATTATCTGACTATCCATCAAGATTTTTATTCATTAATCTGATTATTTGAATCTTTAACATAATCACATAGTTTAATGTTGGGTTTATTTGCTACTCTCTTTGTCCCTAATTACTTGTCCACTTTTGAATTGACACACCTATTAAGAAAACAATAATTGATATAGTGAGTTTACCATTTTACCTCTATTAATTATGAAATAGATGAATTAAAAACTTAAGATTTTCAAAAAGTTCTATATTTTTCAAAGTAATAAATTGAGGGTATAATAGAGAGAAAATATTTGTTCTTTCTTAATTTGTCAAAATTGACAAGTAATTAGGAACAACTAAAAAGGAAAAAGTGAACAAATAATTAGAGACACATGGAGTAATACTTATTCGGACTCATTCATAACATAAGCCTTTGTCTCCTGCACAATTTCGTTACATAAAATTCCACAAATTTTAAAGTTGAATTTAGAATTATTAAAAAGGATAAAAGCGGAAGAATTAAATAAAATTGATTTATATTTTACGGGATAAATAACTCAATATTCAATAATGTATACCATTACGTCTTTTGAGGGCACGGAGCCAATAAATAATATTAAATTAATTAAAAAATATAATTATATAGAGATACCATGAATTCACGTTCGTTAAATCCGTGCCCACAATTTCGTCTAATGCAACTTTATGCATTGACAATTATTTAGATAGGGGATGCTAATTGATTTAAGCATTGTGCCGTAATTAACGAAAATACTTAGATTAAAATTATCGTAGAGCAAAAGATAAAATCAATTTTCTACATCTTTTGAAAGAGAGAAAATATTATCACTAATTGGCTTGATGTTTATCTAATTGTTTTTTAATGAAGATGCATGCATTAGTATTTGAATCTTATGAATTTCTCTCTCTTTATTACTAGGACAAAGATAACTTACTTTAAAGGTGTCATATTTACTAAACCAATCATGAGAAAGACATAAGATCAAGGAAAAGATTAGTATGGACTAATATTGGACAAAATTGAAATACATTAAACTTAAGTGATGTTAAACAAAACAATTAGAAACTTACGTACTAAAATCTAATATGACTCAAAGTGTAACACAAAAACTTTCTTCAACTCCAACTTAGCTACTCCTCAACAACTACGTACCACCAAATAAGCAGGAGGTACAACATCAGCAAGCCTATTCGTTATAGAATTTCATAAACTTTATTATAATTTGCAATCTCTAGCACAAGGGTAAGGGTCTTTATATTGAAACCCTGCTCTCTCAAAGTACCAATCTGCAACAGCTTCCGCAATTGTCTACACACGTAAAATATTACGATAAATTAAAATTTGTTACGAAACTTATCAAAAATAAGAATAATAGACGCATGATAAAATTTGAAAAAACAAAAAGAATGTGTATATTCAAACTTTATATGTCTAAAACAAATGAAACATTACCTTATTAAGTAACCTTGGAGAGATAGCACTGAACCAGTATGTTGGAAAACGAAGATCACCATGAGAATAGCAAGACGTGAGGAAATAACCCCTTGTACAACAAGAGGGTAGTTTATTGAATGTCTTCAAGAACTTCACTCCAAAAGCTAAATTAAAACAAAACATACTAAAAAAATTAAGGGAGAAGAAGAGTCATTATACATGTGTAATGTGATGTCGTATTGTATACATTAGTTAATCACTAGAGAAATGTTAACCTTGAATAATTATAAGATGGCAAGATGTGCATCTACTTATGTTATTGATGCAATCCGTCCAGGCATGTTGAGGATCAAGGAATAGAGGAACCAAAGTGTTATTAATCTGGATCAGTGTACAAAATAATTAATTTCGTTTAAATTTATATTTATAGAAGCTAAAGAAAGAATTAAAACCGAGAAAAGTTAATTAGCATTTGTCTACTTGACCTGCCAGGAATCATAAACTGAATTGATTATGAAAAGTGGAGTCTGAATGTATGGAATAACATTCTGAGAGAAAAAGCACTGCACCATATATCATCAATTAGGAAATATATATATAATGTTATAATTAGAGTGAAATATTTATACTACTATAGTATATAATTAAAGAAATTAATTTTGTTCTGAAAGCTTAAGCTTTTACCAGACTTGGCTCCATTATAGACGTGCAAGCTGAAGGCAAGTTCTTAGCTGATCCCTGAGAAAAAAAGAGGAAAAGATTCATCCTGATATCTACTTCTTAAACATATGATCAAAATTACTAAAAAGAAAATAAAAAAATGTGACTCACATGTAGGTTAACAATTTTTCGATACATCTCTTGAATATATGAAGTACCATAGATTGTCTTGCTGCATTATAATTTTACTTCATAAAAGGTGTAAAGTATCATTTTCCCGAGATTATATATGAGAAGAGTGTGCTTACCTATTGATAAAGAAGGCAGCATCTGCGACACATTTTACTTTAGCACTCTCTGAAAGGAAGCATTTAAACTTGTCGCAGTTCAAGATTGTTGCCAACCCTCCTGCTGATGTTCCCGATAGAATTGCCTAACATTTTAATATTCAAGATTTAGCCAAGTAGAAATTATTTATTTATTTGTTGAAAAAAGAAGAAGAAGATATCATAGTATAAGGTAGTAGTACATATTCTTACATTTCTAGCACTTTTCATTCCTTTGCTCCATAAATCTTCCATAATAGCCTTAAATATTCTTGCCCCTCTAAAATACAACTTGTTCTCCTAATATACATTAGTTGGAAAATTTAATCAGAAAAACGTTACGAAATTAATAATATATACATATGTAGTATATTTCTTACAGGGTGAACTTGTTCAACATCTCCGGTGAAAGAGGAACCATCACAATACTTCACCCTCACCCTATTCCAATTGTGAAACTCTACCAATTCCAACAATGTTTTGGAGTTAGAAGAGGTGGGCTAAAAATTCACAGATATAAGTAATAGTGTGTATCACCTGGATTTTGATTAGAAGTATTATGAAGTACACCAGCGAAAAAACCTCGTTGTTTCATATGGTTGGAAGAACCTAAGGACGTAGTTGAACGATCAAGGCAATCTGGGATACTTTTGCACCAACTACCTCCCTATGAATATGAATATTTTTCTCCGAACTAGCTAATTAGTTATGTTAAATATATGAAAATTGATTGAAAAGAAGAATTAAGTAACTAACATCCAAGTAGATAATCCAGCTGCGAAGTCCAGTACCATATCCCCTATCCAGATGATATGCTGGTGGACTTCCATCGAGACATACTGTTGACAAATACAAATGAATATTATTTGATTAGTTTTCTTTGAGGAATTCAGATTATAAATTTAAGTATACTACCTGCACCTTGGGCAATTGCGCTTTGAAGTATTGTGATATTAACGTACAAAGAATCATCTTTATTGCTGAGAACATGAGTTGTACAAAATACTGCTAGAAATGCTAGTAAAGCCAACACAAATGTTGTCATCCTACGGCAAACAAAAACAAGTGTAAATTATACTTAAAAGGGCTAAGATATTAGGGATCATTACCAAATTTTAGAATTAAAATCAAGAAAAGCTCAAATTATTATCAGTGATGAACATTGATCTTATTTAGCTAGATCAATAAATTAAAAATCATGTCCTCAAACCAAATTACCATTTAGGCAATTAAATGATATCCAACAATTCACATTGTAATCACAAAAACTGCAATATCTCTCATTTGCAATGAGTGAAACCAAAAATGAGAAAGATGCATTCAAGCACCCAACCAATACATGGGATTGGGCTCAAAAGACGATCTTACTCAACACACACTTTTTTTGTAAGCTTACTTGATTTCGCTCATTGAAGATTTTTTCTACAAAAGAAGATCAACGAGGACACTCACATATCCACTATATATTTGGACTTGAAAGTGTGTGCATATAATCACACTATTTTTTTTAAACATCTATTTTTCTTATGATTAATAGATATATAAAAGGAGAATCTCTTTTTGCTTGGGAACCAATTAAAGGTATAACATAAAGGGTGAAGACAAAAATAAACATGCCAAAAATTGGATTATGGTAACAAAGAGAACAAAGTAACCTTGACGAAGTTAATAAAACATAGAGAATGAGAAAATATATACCTTATGACGATTTTCATTTGAGAAATAAAGAACTCCATAAAATACTTATAATACTCATCAAAACACTCCTTTAAAAAACTAATGATCACCCCAATTGCCTCTTTAGTCTTCTGCATAATATAAGTTTCAAGAAGAACAATTAGAAGTTGTTGCTAGTAAAAGAATTGGATAAAGAATCATTTATATTTTTGACCTTTTATCAAAATATGAAAGCAAATACAATGATGTGATGAATGATCAATAAAAGAGATAAAAAAAGAGCAAAATATCTTTAGAGTTAAGTTACTATGAAGAGAAAGTTTCTTATGAGTTATAGAGGTACATAACATTTGGGTAAAATGAAGAAACATGAACGATATTAATTATTAGAATATTTTCCTCATATTAATGATAAATTTATTAATGTCCCATTTGAAACCATTGAGTGAATAGGGACCAAACAAATGATTCATCTATACAAGAGATTTTTCAGTCCTTAATTAAAATTTAATAAATAAATAAATAAATAATCTATGTATATTTAATGCAAGTATTATTAATATATGTATTGTTAATGCAAACATTATTAATACACTTTATTTAACATTATTCTTATATATTTTATCAAACCAACCTGATATTAAATATCAAAATATTAGTAGAAAAGGTGGGCAACATTTCTTTTAAGACTTCTCTGTCGTGTGTGTTTGCTTGCTTTTGTGCATTAAATTCTTTGTTTGTTGATATTAATGTTTCTATGTATTTTGAATACAATTTTTTTCTTTACATTTGAAATTTATTGGTCACACATGTCTCTTGTCGATAATGGAGGAACTTATTTAAGTACATATACACAAAGTGTACCATACAGATGCAATTTAAATATTCAAAAAATTATGAATTGTAGTGATAATTATTATAATATATATAGGCAAGTGGGCTTTCTGTTAATAATATACAATATTTTTAGTTTATACAAGTGTTTTTTAATTGTGCTTATGAGACTCTTTAATGTTATTGGATATTTGTCTATGACATTATATTGGTGAATTGTACATGCAAAACATACCCTCCTTCGGTAAGACTGTTACTGCTTGTGCATTGAAAAATGAGTTTATCAAAATGATGATATGCCTACGTTGGAAATTGGACGAATGTGTAAAGAAGAAAATTATTTACAGACTTTCATTGTACCCTTAAGGATGTGTATGCTGATTTCATTGATAAAACACCTTTTTTAAAACCTCTAGAGTGCCCTTTCAATAATTTCTAAACTATAGTCACATTTTGTATTTTTATTATTTTATCACGAAAATAAGTTTACATTTGTAATATCTCATCACGGTGATAGTATATCTCACGATAAGAAATATGCAATGGGTCTTTATTATTTTCTCATGAAAAAAAATACTATTCAGTATAGAACGAAAAAAAAAAAACATTACCAAAAAGGGTAATTCATTTGTCCTCTTAGAATTCTAGAATCTTTCCATAGTGATTTTCTGTCTTCTTTTATATATACTAGATGGGCATGGCCCGTGCTCGGCACGGTCCCAATATTTTTTTTAGCCATGGTCAATTTTTGATGATTTGCAGGCATAGCCCTTTGATCATCAATAATCGTATAGTAAAGAACAAAAACAATAACGGAAGACAACACATGAAAAAACAAAGGGCTCATATATGTAAAATGGTTAACGACAGATTCCATAGTAGAGTGTATAGAGTAAAGAGTCAATAAAAATTGCATTTGGTGTCCTGCTTGCAAAGGTGTATTTAACTGACAGGATTGATAATGTAAAATCAGAGTTAAATTGTCAACAATTCAACCCTCAATGGTAAAGAACCTTCAGAACTCACAAACTTAGCTAAAGATACACCAAGACATACATATTCTGCATATATATATATATATATATATATATAAGATCTCCGACTTGTTGAACCTCAAGACTTGTTCTCACAACCTTTGTTGTAGCTGATAGTCTCAAAAGCTCTCATTCATAATTTTTCGAGGACCAAGTTACCTCTTTGTCTACATTTGGTTGAACAAATAAATTTATTTATAAAATATGAAGGAAAAAGTCACAATAGAAACTAACAGATGAGCCAAAATATAAAATTTAGATGTAGTTTTTCCATTAATCCATTACCAGAGTACTGAAAGTGATCAAAACAAGTACTAAAATTTAGCAGCTATTGATTCATAATCAGATTTGAAGCAAGTTAAAGCAAATAGGAATATGTATTGTAGAAAAAGCTGGCATTATTCTAGAATCTTTCATGGAAGTTTACATATACTCATAACTTAAGTTAAATGGTTAACACGCTCCAAAAGTACTGAAGGAAACTAAACAAAAACATTAAAACAAAATCAAGAAATCATTACTGAAGTGAAATTCAGCATACAGTCACAACTCATATCTTATTTGTGATGAGTACAACTTTTAATGGCTCAAAGATAAGGGAAAATTATTGTCAATTGCTTATGCTAGGAGTAATTGCTAATTAATGAAGTGCTACTTACATAGGAGTAATTTTCAACATGCATGTCATTACAATGTTGACAAACAAATTCATATATTAAGATTTTCACACACATCTATATATATATATATATATATATATATAGCGTGTTTGGCTAGGCTTTTAAAAAAAGCTTCAAAGTTTATTTTCTATTCTGAAAAGTGTTTTTTAAATAAACACTTTTGAGCTTGCTAATTTTTTTAACGTCCAGAAAACTACTTTTGTTGCTCTCTAGAAGCACTTATTTTCTCCATAAAGCTTGATCAAACACCTGAATAAGGGTACAACTTTTAATGGCTCAAAGATAAGGAAAATAATTGTCAATTGCTTATGCTAATAACAGAAACATAAAAAAACTATTTGAAGATGAAACTTATAAGTGATAGTGCAAAAATAGTACACAAACCGAAGCAAAAGTGAGACACCTGTTCATTCACCAATAAAAGAAAGTCAAATTTACTGTACAGCTTCTACTACCTTTAGTACAATTAGGAGATGCTGTATTCGTCCTTTCATTGTTCACTTATTAATAAGGGTAAAATAACTAGAGGAAATGGCCCCGTGACATGGGCTAATGTTATAAAAAAGAGGAACTTTTTCAAATAGCCACTATAATAAACTTAATTATGCTTCATAACTATAGTTTGCATATTTATGGGCTGTAGCTATAATTTAAGTTATCTCGTTTGTATAATTCGCGAATTTGTATAAATTCGCAGGTTTGTATATTTCGCAGGTACATTTGTATAATTCAGTTATTTTTGTATAAACTCGAAATAACGAATTTATACAATTACAAACATCAGAAGTGTAAACATTTATACAAAATATATTATACAAATTAACTATTATATGTTTGCTTATATACGTAATTTTCCCTATAAAAATTGAAATTGTTAATATATATTTTTGTTAAAACAATAAATATCAAGATAAATATATATATTTATTTATTTTTCAAAAAAAATGAAGAACTGTTAAAATTCTAACTAAAGTCTAAACTCTTAATTATTTAAGGAAATATAGCAAGAGTAAGATGTTTTTAAACCTTATCATGGTAAAAGTTGAATTTATTATCATCTTCATTTAATTTAATATGATATTATTTTTTATATAAAATCATTATATATGTTTTAATAATTTAAATTTAAATTTCAAAAAATTATCAAAATCATGTACATTGAACATATAGTTATGAACCCGACTTAATAAATATCTCTTTAAATTTCGTTTTACTTGGTCCATATTGACTTGACATAACTCATAAGAAAATATTTATTAGAAATTTATTTATCATATATTAATTTTATTAATTATGCATTGAAAGTTAACTTTGACTATGAGTATTTAATATAGTTACTGTAACGACCCATTTGGTCGTTTTGATTACTAGAGCTTCTTATTTCATCAAAATAATTTCCGATAGATTCTAAATGAGTATTTTGGACTATTCATAACTACAATTATGAATTTAGTGGGGTAGTTTTAATAATTATTTTTGTTGGTGGTGAAAGGAGAT
This sequence comes from Solanum lignicaule, assembly GCA_029582545.1. Taxonomy (NCBI): domain Eukaryota; kingdom Viridiplantae; phylum Streptophyta; class Magnoliopsida; order Solanales; family Solanaceae; genus Solanum; species Solanum lignicaule. The sequence continues at coordinate 28,100 of JAJOOF010016656.1, forward strand.
AACATTAAAATTAACAATGGGTCATTTTTACCACTTTTCTAATTAGTCATATAATAATTAGGATAATAATACTCAGTTTTAGAAGAAGAAATTTGAAGAGACGCATGGTCGTGAAAAAAGAAAAATTGGAAGTGGCGGCTGCAAGTCCTACGGGTAAGAGTTTTCGTCCAAATACCCCAAATCTTGTTCATATTAATTTTATTATTGTTATACGACGGTTCAGGACGAATTTAAGTACCATTTGTGCAGATATGGGGGCCGAATAGGATTCCTCTTAATTTATTGTTAACAAATTGTAATGGACATTTAGGGCATAGTTATTGGCCAAGAGTTGAAACCTAATGATTATAAAATAATATAAGGTGTAGGAAATTGTTAGTAATTGTTGATTTGAGAAGAATGGAGATTACACGGATTGTTCAGTGATTAGATAATATAGGTCTGGCTGTTTTTGGGTATTGTAATTTTATTAAAGAATTGGGTTGAAAACTTGTTAGGCATTCACGTGGGTTAAGTTGGGAATTATTGTATGACCTCTTAATGACTAATTAATGCTTTGCAGTGAACTAAGTTATTACATTTATATATTTATATTATATAGATTGAATAGAGTTACACGAAAGTAAAGGCCTGGAGACTGTACGTAATTTTAGTATCTTGTTAGGATTTAAGTTTAACATATTGAGATAGGTAATTAAATATTAGGTGAGTTTTCGAGTCTAGACTAGACATATTAATATGAGTGTTTGTAGACTCGTTAACTTACAAATTATGAATATATACTTGATAGATGGGAAAGGTTCGGAGACATTGAGGACATGATAAGCATTGGAGAGGTAGCTTGCTTGATTTCGATTCTTCGGTGGAGGTAGGTTATGGTTTATTCTATTTGATAGATAAACTCTTAATAGCGATTGATATGCATCGAATGATACTGTGAAGTTCTCTATGTACTTGATTGTGTGATTGTGTAGCTTGGTTGTGTGGTTTGTGATCGGTCTAAAATCCTGAGACCGTGAGATTTATAATATGAAAACCTCTCTATCGAAGTGATGCCTTGAATAAAGAAGGCTTGATGTAATATTATTAATGAATTGAAAGTGGTGATAATAAATGATAAATTAATAATATTATTGGATCGGAGTGTCACGTTCCGACACGGTATTTTTGGATCGGAGTGTCACGTTCCGACACGGTAATTTTGGATCG
>JAJOOF010016657.1:0-28475 GCA_029582545.1 Solanum lignicaule
TAGTGTACTAGTCTTTAATATAATCCTCCCACATAGTACGGACAATTTCCTCACGTTGAACTTGCATTTTTCGATCATGTGACCGAGAAGACGAACCAACATTGTTACTTTGAGCCATTTGTTGGTCAATATCATCCGCAACTATATTTTCATGCTCATAGACCATAAATATGTCATCAGTACTTTGGTATTCTCGCAAATAATTATGTAACACTGCACAAGCTATGACATTTTTCACTTATGTATCAATATCATAGTGGTTCATGCCTTGTTTCAGTATTCTAAATCTATTTTTTCAAACTCCAAAAGTATGTTCAATTACATTGCGCAGAGATGAATGTCTATAATTAAATAGTTCTTTGGAATTTTGAGGCTCTCTTTCACTTCCTTGGTAATCTTGTAAATGATAGTGTAGTCCTTTGTATGGAGCTAAAAATCCTTTTGTGTTTTGGAAACCATCATCAACAATATAATATTTATCTACCAACAAACACTTTATAAAGAATTACTAAAAACTTATGTAACGTAAATGAGACAGCTTTGTGTAAATAAATAATATTTATTCTAAGGATGTAATTTAAAGTTATCATATGGCGGAAATGGAAATTGTGACGTTGGTTCAACAAGTGCATTCTCAAGTACTTTACTATTTTGTGCAGTACCTTCCCAACCAGCAACAACAAAGATAAATCACATATCAAAATCACAAGCACATAAGACATTTTGTGATATCTTTTTTTTGGTAACAACTGTAAAATATTGCCATAACCACCAAAGAACATATACAATTAAAAGAGCACCTATTTCTGAAACAGAGAATAGGCCTCTAACAAAACAAAATAACTAGTTACATAACAAATGCTGAATAAAGTGTCGATATTTATTTGCTCTCTTAGAACTACTAAGTAAGTGTAATCTTTCACTGATTTCCTTCTTTATTTGTGTTACTGTCTCTTTCGTATGTACACATATGTCTCTAAATCTCCTCCAACTCCTAGCACGCCAAGTGTGGTATATGATTGCTCCGCAGATAGCTGCCATGATCTCTTTTTTGAATTACTTCCAACAATTCCCTTTTATGTTTTCTAGGACCTGTACAATACCAATATTCTGCACTGGTGCTTTTGTCCATTGGTGCATAGCTTGCCACACAGCTGATGTCCATTTGCAATCTTCAAAGAGATGAACATTAGTCTCCATTACTTTTTCCTCACATAAACAACATGCAGTATCCTCCACCTGAATCTGCAGTCTCAACTTTCTTTCCTGTGTGAGTAATCTTTCTTGAACTGCTAACCATGTCATGAATCTATGCTTTGGTATAACCATTGACGTCCAGACTAGTTCAACAATATTCCATATAGGCTTAAGATCCATAAGTGCTTGATAGCTCTTGGTAATAGAATACTTACCAGTTTGAGTCAACATATATCTTCTGTGATTGTACCAGCCATGCATATGCTCTTTGAGTGCATTAATTTTCCTCCAATACCATCTACAGTCAATAGGAGTTTTATGAGTCCATATTGAAGTGTCATTCTTCATATATATGTCGTGAACCCATTTAACCCACAATGACTCTTTGTTAACTATAATTTGCCATAATAATTGCCCACATATGCCTTATTCCAATTGCTACAACTTTTAATATTCAAACCACCTTGTCTTTTTGAAATACACATTTTATCCCATGTGTAACACCCCAGATTCGTGAAGGAAAAAAAAAATTGCAGAATTTTCAGGATTTGGACAGCTTTAAGTCAAGGGTGTTTTTGTCTTTTCCCACTCTTCTTTTAATTTCTAAATTAAAAGGGTTTTAGTTAGTCATTTAGAATCCTAGAAACCTAACTAGAACTTACCTAAGTCATTTAATTAACTAAAACAAAGCAAAGAAGAGAGAAGAGAGAGGGGAGGTCGAAACACTAGCTAAACCCTAGCCGCCACCGAAAAACGCTAGAAAGTCGCCGGAAAAGTCAAGTCCAGCCCTAGTTGATAGTTTTTCGTGGAGATTTCGTCACCAGGTATGTTGGATTTCACTAATGGGTCCCTTTCACCCGTTAGATCCCTAGAATTCAAACGATTCTTGATTCTATGCTATGAACGAAATTAGGGTTCTTGAACGTTTCTTGATTTTGGGTTTTAAATGTTAGAATGATCCAAATATTGATCGTTTTTCAATGATTATGAATGAATCCTGGTATTTTCTAAAGTTACAATCGATTTTCATGAAGAGACTGTTTTAAAAACGTTCCGATTTAGAAATCATGTTTTTAACTATATGTTCTAACGTCCAAACAACATGTCACGTTTTAGTTATATTTTAATGTTTCAAATCAGCATGTCACGTCTTCTTCAGATTATCGTATGAATTTCAGAACCCTAGCTATGTATTTCTTTAGTTCTTGAATTACATGTGTTAGGACAGACTTTATCAGAAATCAGTTATACATGCCTCAATATTATGCATCAATGTCAATTTAAATTGTTGCGTTCAGTTTGCATGTCTAGTTTTGAGCTATCCAGAACAATTACAGAAAATCAGTCATAATCAGTTTACTACTAAATTCATTGGGACTAGCATAATACCAAGTTGGACTAGCGTTTAGCGTACCCAAATAGTCCCAGAACTACTGGCCAAGTAGGTTGTAAATCCCTTCCATGGGCAATAGATTAGTGATCACGCCAGCATGCCTTTATACCTCTGACAAGGTATATTGGGTCCTCTCGATGGGGCGTATACATCGGACTCCACATTCAGCTCATGTGATTTTATTATCGGTGATTAGTAGCTCCCACAAATCAGTCAGACTCCATTTGCATTGACCATGTTCAATATTCAGTTTCAGCATGTCATAGTCGGTTATTGCATATAGATCAGTCATGTTTAGTATTTTTCAACCTTCTATCATATCCAGATATATGTCATTGCTTTTCTTTGCTTGTTCAGTTATATATGTACTTCAACGATACTCCATCCTCATTCTCGGTACCTTTCAGTACTGACGCATATATTGCGCTACATCTTCTTGTGATGTAGGTTCAGGCTCTCAGCATCCAGATTGCACTTAGATCGTTTTCCGATCTTCAGCTCAGCAGATTAGTAGTGGTGAGTCTTCATCCTCCGAGGACCAGAGACATGATATCCTTAATGCTTTCAGTCTTTAGTTTCAATTTTGCTAGATCTAGTTGGGGCATGTCCCAACATTTCTAGTCAGTTTAGAGGCTTACTTTCAGACATAGTTAGTTTCAACCTAGTACGAGTTAATATCTTTTTTATTAAACTCTCTCAGTTATAGTATATGGGTATTCCCCATCTTTTCTTTAATTATGATTTTAGCTTCCGCATCAGTTATTTTATTCATGTTAATTATAGTGTGCTCAGATTATGCCAGCAGGGTTAGCTTGGGATCACTTGTGGTCCTAGGTCCCGTGTCCGCGTCTCGGGGGTAGCTCGGGGCGTGACACCATGCAATCAATGCTACCTTCTTCTTATCAACACTGCTTCCCCATAGGAAATCTCTGCATATCTGATCCACTTTCTTGAGAATACTCTGGGAAGGATGAATATTGCTTCCCAAAAACTATGAATTGAGAAAAGTACTGCATTAGTCACTTGCAATCTTCCTGCATATGAAAGTTGTTTAGAGTATGTTACTTTTATTCTGTGAGTAATCTTGTCTATCAGGGACCAACACTCAATCTTCTTCCATTTCTTAGGTGACAAGGAGAGTCCTAGGTATTTAATTGGAAACACACCCTTTGAAAATCCAGTTCTTGCTAGGATTTGAGTTCTGACACTCTCATCTACCCCAGCTAGATACACATTAGATTTCTCCAAGTTGACCTCCAAACCAGTAGCAGCACTGAAGTGAGCTAATGCTTCCATCACTCTATTCACTGAGTCCACATTTCCTTTGCAAAAAATCATCAGATCATCAGCCAATATAAGGTGTGCAAGTTTCAGTTTTTTGCACATTGGGTGGTACTTGAAGTCTGGCAATTGACTCATTGTGTGTAGTGTTCTAGACAAGTACTCCATCACAAGTACAAACAACAAAGGAGATATTGGATCTCCTTGCCTCAATCCTCTTCTACCTGCAAAAAACCCATGGCTTCCCCCTCTTACTTTGACTGAGAACATGGTGGTTGTTACTCCCAACATAATCCACTTCACAAACTGTCCAGGAAACCCAAAATGAATAAGTACTTCCTCCAGGAATTCCCAGCTAACCATATCATATGCTTTCTTCAAGTCTATATTCATAAGACATCTAGGAGATGCATTCTTCCGGTTGTAATGTCTCAAGATATCATGGCAAATGACATTTTGTGATGTTTTTCCTTTGCGATTACGGTATGCTTGTTGCACCACTTTAGGAACCTCTCTTTCTATATATGTTCCATCAATCGCACCAACACAATCCTATCAAATAAAAAATACATCAATATTAGTTTAGTGAACATAAAATAAATTGTAAGCATTATGGAATGCACTTCGTAAAAGTAATGTTTGTAAGAGTAATAAAAATAGTGCTTCCAAGACAATGCAAAGTCATAAAATAAATATTATCTCTTTAAACAAAGTTGATAGGAAATATGTAACTAAATACTAATAACTTACCCATAAAATATAAATATGCCATAAAATAAATTTATTACTCAACAATCGGTTGGTGTGAGTTAAAGTGACTATATGTTGGTGAGAATAATACATTTGATGTCGGTGAGAATAATAAATTTTAAAAAGTAATGATGTGATTATAAATTTTATTTACCTATGAAATAAATGGTTAGTAGATATAAATGTGGGGTTGTTTTAACAAAATATAAACTTGTGGATCAATTTTTGTATTAAAATATCTCAAATCATGATGTGGAATTCTCATATAATTCCATATCATGGTTTTTGGAGAATATGGAATCACATCTCATGATATGGAATCATGAGATGGAATCAGCGTAAAATCGCATGTCCAAACGCTGATTCCATCTCACGATACTATATCGTGATATGGTATCGCATGGCCAAACGTCACTATGACAAAAACAGTAGCCAATAAGATACTAATATTAATATTGGAAAAATTGTATGAAATAGCAAACTATTAATTCAAATTAAATGTTATAGCCATAGTTTATTTTATTTGTAACTCACAGCAAACATCCCTTTTTTTTGCCATCTGATTCGGTGTACAATTAACCATTTTCGGTATACAACTAACCATTTTATACATTTCGATATAAAATGTGTTTGTGTTTGTATAAAGCGAGAGAAAAGTGTATATACAAATACAAATACATATATTTTCGTCCTATACACTTAGAATTATACAAATACAGATTTTATTACACAAATTACAATGTATAAATGAATTTATACAAAACTGAACAATTTGTATAAAATTGGATGTATCTAGCGAATTATACAAATCAAAAGCTCCATAGCAAACATAAAATTTGCTATGGAGTGCAATTATGCAAACTATAGCTATAACATACAAATATGATTTTTATGTTTGCTATACGTGAAAGTTGCTCATTAATATTTAATATTTATGTAGTGTTAAAATAGTAAATTACTATGATTTAATGAGTTATCAGTTTACTCAATATTAAAAAATAAAAAATGAATCGATGATCCGATAATTTTTTTTAAAAAAAAAAACCCATTAAAAATATGCTTACTAATACCCCAATATTAAAAAAACCAAAACTGAACCAATAACCTGCTAATTTTTTTTTTATAAAATCATTAAAAATCTATTAACCCAATAACAGTAAATTAATAGCATTTTTTCGATTCCTAACGATCACAATTTATTCGGCTCCAATTAACGCTTTACCCTGGCCCTAATATGAAAATTTTCAATCCAAATTTATATTTAGTTGGATATATATTAATATAAATACAAGATACAACCTAAAAAAGTAAAAATAGTTGCAATTTCATGATCATATTTTATTTTTAAATAAACATATTTGCTTCTTTCCGTATACCCACTCACACAATTCATGACAAGAAAAAAAGATTAATGAGACGCGGTTAGCCATCTACCGTAGTTTAATGGTTCAGCCTTCCTAATTTATTATTCCCTAAAGTTTATTTATTATTCCCTCGTTCTATATTAATTGATCATTTTTTATTATTATTAATATTTTTTTTGATTCATGGTGATCAATTAATATATGACAATTATTTTTAGTATAATGATCCACGGAGTGAGTCAACTTTGATTTTAAATAGTACTCTCTTTCTAGCGGGTGCAATTACTCCATGGGATTTTCAAATCTTAATAACTGCAACTCCTTTCTTTATTGTTAAATGGCTTTCAGATTCTTATTTTTAAGGAACAAGAATTATGTTTGGCGTGAATTTGAAAATAGATTCTTAAAGTTCGAAACTAAAATGTGCATATTTAAAAATCATATGAAAAAGTATTACTCCCTTCGTCCCATTTTACGTGGCACTTTTCAAATTTCGAAATTCAAATAAGTCTATCTTTGACGGTAAGTTTTTCATAGATCTTTTAAACATTTTGAAATATCAATTATTGTGATTTATAGTACTTTTTACGTAGTTTGCAAATATATAATTCATTTAAAAAAAATGAAGATTCCATGCACAAATTTTCGATCAAACTTAATTTGTTTGATTTTTAAAAAACGAAAAGTGTCACACAAATTGAGACCGAGGGAAGTATAAGTTATGAGGAGTAGTACTTTTAGGTTTTCAGCTATGAATAATTCAAACTTTGAGTTATCTTCTGGCATATGATTGACTATATTTAACCTTCCATAACAACAATAAGATATTTATTCAAATCTCCTTCAAGTTTTTGGAGGGTATAGGATAGAGTGTATGCGGATATTATTATTATCTAATGGAGGTAAGTAAATTATTTTTGAAAGATCACTGGCTTAAGTGTATCAAATTAAACTCAACAACAATATATTCAGTGAAATCTCACTAAGTAGTGGGAGGTTAGAGTGCATGTAGATCTTACCATTACCTCGTGAAAGTAGTGAGGTTGTTCTCGAAAGACTCTCGGCTCAAGTGCATCAAACCCAAGTAAAAGAAGAAGAAAACAATGAAGAAAGTATAGTCATTACTCCCTTCGTCCAACAATAGTTGTCCACTATACTATTTTGGATGTCCAATAATACTTGTCCACTTTATGAAATTAATGAATAATTTTACACTTAGTTCCTAATTTACCATTATTATTAATTATAGTTATTTCTCTATTACATTTTTCAAAACATTGTATTTATTAAATTCAAAGGGTAATATAGTAAAATTACCCTTCTATTTATTGTTTCTTAAGGACGTGCAAAGTTAATAGTGGACAAGTATTATTGGATAGATGGGATATTTTTATTTTTTTTAAAAAACAATGTAAAGTCAATAAGAAAAGAAATAATAACAATAGTAAAATAGTGTGATAACTAAAAACACAATAAATAACATATGAGAAGAACTACAAGTATACGACTTGTACTACGATTGGACTAGTTTTAACCTTCAATAAATTAAAAATGGGGTGAAAAACATTTACACCCTTAACTTTATTGTAAAATCAAATCAAACTCCTCCAATAAATATAAATGAAGCGAGGGAGTAATTATTTATGTCTAGCCTAGTCACCACTCTCATCTACTTCACCTTGGTTCTTATATTATTATGGGAGTGCGGAATACAGGAACATTAAAGAGGAGCATTTGATTTTCCAACATTTGAACATGAACTGCAGAGACCAATTAACCCTGAGGATTAATTTGGAGGCTATGGTGAATTCTTGGGAATCCAAATCACATGACATTTAAGTTCAAATGTTACCTCCGTTTAAGAAAAAATGACCTAGTTTGACTTACACAAAGAATATAAGAAAAAAAATAAGACTTTTCAATCTTGTGATCCTAAATTAAGGTTTGAAAAAATCCTTTTTGCCAGAAAATTTGGCCAGAATGTTATTTTACCTTTTAAAACATTTTTATCCTTTTAACTAAAAAATGGAAAAAAGATCAGTTTATTTTAAAATAAAACAAGATATTATAGTTTTTAAAAAATTTCTGGCCATTTAGCATTACCCATGTCAAATGTACTAAAATATCATTTGATTTTGTGGCCTTAAAAACTAAAATTAAAGTGTTGTCAAAACCAAAAAGTAGGTCATTCTTTTAGTAACGAAGGAAGTATGTCGTTTCTTGGAAAGCGGAATTACATTTCTCCAAGCGTCATAAATTTTGTTATCGATGGGAAGCAAGAAAGAAATAAATACCTTAGTCTAAGAATAACTCCTATATAAACCGCTAGGCTATAAGCAAAATTATTCACTACATATTTACATATTCTTAGCTAGAACACACAAAATTAATTAGCAAAGAGTTGAAAATATTAGTGAAGATGAATATGTTATCAGTGTTGTGCATGTTAGTGTTGGTGACATTAGCAATGGGTAATATAGAAGATGATGTAAAAGATTGTGCAGACCAACTTGGAGATTTAGCATCATGCATACCATATGTTAGTGGCACAGCAAAAATGCCAACACCTGAATGTTGTGAGGATACTCAGAAATTAAAAGCTGCTAAGCCTAAATGTCTTTGTGTTCTCATTAAAGAGAGCACTGATCCATCTTTAGGCCTACCTATTAACACTACTTTAGCTCTTCAAATGCCAGCTGCTTGCAAAATTGATGCCAAAGTATCTGATTGCCCATGTAAATAATTAACCTTCTTTCTATTCATACGAAAGCTCTAGTCTGTTTGGTCAAACTTCTAAAATTAACTTATTTTGAAACTTATTTGTTTTTAATTGCAGCATTACTGAAGATCCCAGCAGATTCACCAGATGCAAAGATTTTTAAAATAACTGATTCAGCTTCTACCACAACCTCATCATCCCCTGCTTCTTCTAGTTCAGACACAAAGAGTACTACTTCAGATACCAAGAGTACTACTCCTACAAGCACCAGTGGAGTTGCAAAGAAGAGCACCAGCATTATACTGACTATGGCACTTACAGTAATTGCATTGATCTTTATTTAGAATAGCAAAGCAAGGCTAATTAATTATGGAAACTAGCTAGGGATCATCTCTATTTCTGTTGTTAGTTTGGTTTCTTGTTTTAACTTGTTTCACTCTTAGGTCCAAATAAAATATCAATTTGCAATAATACTTGTTTGGCTAATGCTTGATTTTTATCCAATGGAAGTTAATAAATTTTGTTATTGCTATTGTTTTATGACCGTTATGTTATGCTTTCTCTATTATATGCTATATCCTCTGTGTGCTATTTGAGTCGATGATCTTTCAGAAATAACTTCTCTATCTTCACGAGATAGATATAATTCTGAGACATACTTGGCTATAGACGCTAATTCTGTTTTTATGCTAATTAATTGCGCTCTATTTTAGGATTTATTTGAGTTTAAGAAAGAAAAACAACAAGGTAAAATGTTGGGCCTAGAGCCCAATACATAATGTGTGTAAGAGAGAAACCCGAGTTCAGTGGACTTATTTACATGTTTGCATTTCATGTAGGGGAAATTTGCTTTACAAGAAAATTGGCCTAAATATAAATATTATCGGAATTGGTGTAATTTGCATCTTCTTCTTCCTTCCACTTCCATGATCAATCAGTCATTAAAGTTTCAAAACTTGCTCGATTATAATATCAAAAGACTCAAAACATTGAAAAGATTTTATGTATAAAATTTGAGACTGTTTAGATGCGATTTTGAGTTGATCGAGATTGAATAGTCGGTGTATATCTCATGTATAATCCGTGTATACTTCAACATATAATTAAGCTATATTCATCTTTTTGAATGTATTATAATATATATTCAATGTATAACTCACGTATAGGTAAGTTATATTATATAATCAGTGCATAATCTCTATGATTTTTTGCTATAATTTATGTAAAGAAAAACATGACTATATTTATTGTAAACTAATTATTGTGTTGTATATATTTGAAATCATCCCTTATATTTTTCACAATAACGTCTTTCGCACTATTTTACTAATACGTTTCTTGTGAAATTCATTTATACTAGTTCTATTTTATATTTATTTTTTTTCAAAATGTATCATCTTTCTTAATTCGTTTAAGAAATGGATCTAGAAGGACCGTAACCTTGCATGGATGTATGTGCATGCTAATATAGCAATCCTTATAAGCACAAGTTCATACAGATTAATTTACAGATCGAAGAGCCACTAAAGTGTTGTCAATAATATTTAATCACCAAATAATTTAGTGCAAATGAGATCAACAGTTTTTTCCTTAATTAGAGGTCTCAATTTCAAGTCCCAACTATGGAAAGGTGCTTCATAATGAACATGTTTCTTCAATACAATATAAATCTGAATTAGTCAAATTAAAGTCGTATCGAAAACCGGATAGGAACCAACAAAAAACTTACTGCTTGTATTACTGCCGACGCATTTGACTCCTTCGATTGGGGAGAGGGGTGGGTAGGGGTGGGTGAAGCTATATATGGATTTTGTGATATAAGCTTTCTATCTACCCACGTAATTCCATGGATTCTGTGAGTTTTCTGCGGGTACGTTTCTAGCTACCCACGTGATACATATTCTTCTAATTTCTTAAATTTCGTGCCAAAAATATAATCAGACAAAACAAATTAAAATGAATGAAATAATACTTAGCTAACATATCTGCTCTGATATCATGTTAAAGTGTGTGACGATCTCACTTAAAAGTTTAAGTTATTGAAGAGAGAGAACTTTTATCGGTTAATTATATTCTTAACATGAAAATATGTATACAACAATCCATAATTTTTCATTATCTCAGAAAGTCCGCCTTTTTCATGTTTTCAATTCTTTCAAAACACTTGTATGGTTTATTAGTTTGATTTTGATTTTAAAAATCCATAACATTTGTGTGTATTTTCAGTTGTTAACTCCCATCCCTGGGGTTGTTTCTTATTTTTTTACGATATAGAGCCCATTTGGATTGATTTAAAAATAAGTAGTTTTGAAGTCAAAATAAAAAGTCAAACTGAAAATGATTTTTAAATAAAAAAATAAAAAATAGGGGAGACTTACTTTTGGTTTTTAACTTATTTTAAGTCATTATGAACTTATTTTAAGTCATTTTTTAAACTTATTTTAAGTTATTTTTAGGGATAAGGATCTGAAAAATATCCCAACTTTGGTTGAATTTGCTGTTGCGATACTAAACTTTCATAAGGACCTATTACCTCCCTAGACTATTTAATATCGTATTTTTTACCCCCTGAACTATTTAATAGTGTGTTTTAAAGGTATATATGTGCCTACGTGGATACATAACTATTTATAATTTTGCATTATTTTTTATATCCATGTGGACAAACATATATGTTTAAAATACGGTATTAAATAGTCTAGGGAATAGATTATCATGAAAGTTTAGTATCGCAACAGCAAATCCGACCAAAGTTGGGGTATTTTTCAGACCCTTATCCCTTATTTTTATATTTGTCAAGCACTTCTAAAAATAAAAAATTGACTTAAAATATATTCGACCAACTTTTAAGTCAATCCAAACAGAAAAATAATCAGCATTAACAAATAAGCTATTATAGTTTGAAGAAATACCGAACCATATGAAGTCACTATTGAGTATTGACAAATCATTGACAAGTCCATCCAAAGGTCGACACGCACAGAGGGAAATTTATCAATTTATATGCATATAATATTAAATATATTTAGGCACCTGCATAAAGGGTCATAACTACTAATACTGGAGTATGATATAATACTTCCAGTGTTCCAATTTACATGACATGTTTTATTTTTTGAGAGTCGGATAATTTAAGTTTAATCAAGAATTTTCATGAAATCTATAATTTTTTATGAAATGAAATTTATATATTTGTAAACTACGTAAAAAGTATAAGTCACAATAATTGACAATTCAAAATATTTAAAAAAAATATAAAAATATTATGGTAAAAAATAGATTTGTTTGAATCTTAAAATCTAAAAGGTGCCATATATTTAAATTGAAACTGAGGTCGGAGGGTATATCATAGAAAGATGATACTTAATCTTTATATTTAATTAATTAATTAGTAGGTACGTAAGAAATATTAGTTGAAAGTAATACATATTTGTTTTCATACGATAATTAATCTGATAGAGCTCAAAAGGAGGTTTTAATTTGGTTTTAAAGAATTTAATTCTGTGTGCTTTTGATGAGCACGTGTGGTGGTATTTCACAAAAGACTCCTACGTTAGAATTGAAAAAAATGGCAGCTCCAATAGTTCAAATTTTAATTTATGCACTAAAATATTTATACAATTAATGAATTAGTCACTTGACTTCTAAATTAATCACAAGTAACATCTGCTATTACAAGTTACAATTCACCCCTTATATATATAATATAGTAATAAAATTTACACGGTCCTTATAACTTTATAATATAGACTGATTCATAGGGTGGGTAGAAATGGGTGAAGGTAGTTGGACATACTACTGATTATTAAAGAATATATCTCTTAATCATTTATATATTTTCTCTAATTAAACTATTTGTCGTATTATATTTACCTATATACAATATATGTTAAGAGTGCACAAATTAAAGTACGGTTTAAACCTTATTCTACTATTTGAGAAGTACACGTTTGTTCCAAATAGAGGCAAATCATTAACAATAATTTAATTAAATAATCTTAAAACTATATATGCAGTTTAATCTACACACATTTAATTACTAATACATACCCGAGGCCCAAGGATATGTCCTAGTGGTCAATAAAATGGTTGAGAACCCTAAAGTCTCATATTTAAGGAGAGAAAAAAAACACTAGGTGATTCTTCTCATTTGTCCTAACCCTGGTGAATAAAGTTACCTAGTATATGTTGTAGGTGGGAGGTGATAAATATCCCATGAAATTAGTCGAAGTTCGTGAAAGCTGGTCCAGATACCACGATCATAAAAATATATATATATATTATATATGTAAAGTTGCAGTTTAGAGAATACTCCCTCGCTTTAGTCTACAATAAACGATCTTTTAAGGTTTTGACACACTCGTTAAGAAAATTAATACTACTACTTAACAATATTGATTTATATGGTTATTGAGTAAAATGCTCAAAATTTAATAAAAGGCCGTAAGATGTGACTTATGATGGATAGGAAGAAGCTAAGTACATACAAATGTCAAAATTAAGCATAGTAAGTCAAGTGATAGTGGCATTATAATAATAAGATAATGACATAAGAAACTCTAAAATGTTGATTGATGCTTCTATCAATGTCAATATGGTAGCTGTAAAAATGAAGACAAAAAGAATAGCTACTTCTTTCTCAAGTTTTGATACAGAAAATACCGCACCTTTTTATAGGGCATGTTGGCTGGCCCTCCACACAAAAAGATGATGATAGAGCAATATAATATAATGGATGAGAAAAATCTGCCTCCAGGGTTTAGGTTCCATCCAAGTGATGAAGAACTTATAACATATTATTTGAGTAACAAAGTTTCTGATTTTAGCTTTACTACTAGAGCTATTGCTGATGTTGATCTCAACAAATCTGAGCCTTGGGACCTTCCTGGTAATTCTATACCTAATCTTTGAATTCAATGAAGATATTTTACTTATTTTCTTTCTTGATCTTGATCTTGATTTTCATCTTTCTTTTCTTTTAATTTGTCTTGATTCAATTGTTCTGCCCAACACACTTTTGATACGAAAAGAAACCTCCCACCATAGAGAAGCGATCGAAAGTCCAAGTCCCTTCAATCTCCTCTCCATCTCCTTGTAGGTCGAGCTTCTGTTTCAGCCTTCTCACTTTGTTCGAGCTAAATTACGCGCTCTTACTTGAAATTTTTGAGAGAGATGAACCTACTACCACATTTTTTCGAATTGAAAGCTCTAACTAGAAATGAAATTCTAAAACTTAAACAACTCAATTCAGAGCTCTTTGACTGATTCTAATTTTGTTTAATTTTCTAACCATTTTGAAAATCCAACACAAATATCATAATATTTTTGAAGATTTTGAACAATTAACAAGTAGTATATATCTTTTTATATAGTTTATATGAACATGTAATTGAATGTTGGAATTGAAAAACTTGCTAATTCTTTTTTTAAAAAAGCACTCTTTTTAGGTCAAACAAAACAAGAAACGAAATGAAAATTTTATTTCCCTCTTTTTGCAAAGGTTTGGGCATTCTTACCCACAATATTTACCTTTCATCATGTTTTGAGTTTTTTCGAATAGATTAAAAAAGGAAAGTAGGAAATAATTTGTAATATCTTACAGCCAAAGCCTCAATGGGAGAAAAAGAATGGTACTTCTTTAGCCAAAAAGATCGAAAGTACCCAACGGGTCTTCGCACAAACAGAGCTACAGAAGCTGGCTACTGGAAAACAACGGGCAAAGATAAAGAGATTTTTCGCGGTGGAGTCGAGCTTGTTGGGATGAAGAAAACACTTGTTTTCTACAAAGGAAGAGCTCCTAAGGGTGAAAAAACCAATTGGGTTATGCATGAATATAGGCTACAATCCAACCTTGGATTCAAACCTCCTAAGGTAATTAGCAATTCTATTCTATTAATTAGTACTACATTTTAGGGGGGGAAAAAAATGAATTTGTAAATGCATTATTAGCGTATTTTAACCCCGATTATATGGCAATTGGTTACTAGTTTATGCTCTCCAATTTATGTATTTTAATCTATTAAAACGTGCAATACATTCCTTTAGATTAAGACTATAACATTCCAAAACTCAATTAATATAAGACAAAATGAAAGGAAATGAGCACATTTTTTTAAGCGACAAGTTTTGTATTGTATCTTGTTTCTTTAATCTCAACTTGAAATATTATTTGTTTTTCAGATTGATGTTTGTTTTACAATTTAATTTACCATTTCTATGTCAACTTTAATTAGGGATTTTGAAAATTAAAAATTAGTTGAACAATATTTAATTTCAAGTGAAATAATGTTTGTCACTCACAACTTTCAACTTTTTTACAATTAAATTGCATGTTCAAATACCTAAACCTTTTTTCAACTTCAATTTCAATTTTCTTTTTATGTCATACCAATGTTGTCGTCTTAATTAATTAATATGATGGTAAGCTCATTTACAAATTCGTCAGAACATTAATGTCATTAACAATTTTTTTTTTGTTTTCAGGAGGAATGGGTAGTTAGTAGGTTGTTTCACAAAAACTCAAGTGTAAAAAAATCAAATGCAACATCATCATCCCAACAATCTGATCAAGTAGAATCTCCTTGTGACATTTACACATTAGCCAAAGAATTTGCAGAATATCATCAACCAAATTTCAACCGCGTCCCCGCTCCTCCATCAATTGAAGGTGAGATATTTAACAATATTTCTCTACAAAATTACACCAATCAGGGAAATATGAACTTGGATGCTCTTCCATCAGTAAATTCTTTGCTTTTTAGGGCATTACAATTCAGGGGTAACTATAATTATCAACAAAGGGATATTGATCCATCTACCACAATTATTAATACACTCGATTACCCATATAATTATATTCAATCACAAGATACTATGGGTAATTTTAATCTACTGGAGCCGCCTTCTTCCTCTTTGGCGTTCGATTCTCTTCAACCTCAGCCGGAACAATCATACAAATTGGACTCTAACATTTGGGAGTAATTAGTTTCAGATTATAAAAACTATATCTCAGGATCTTTTGTAATAGAAAAAAGTTACATTTCTAGTAATGATTATTGACTTGGGAAAAATTCTCAGTCTCTATTATATGCATCTTTTATTCATGTAATTCTTAACTTACAAAAAGATAATTACTTCCTAACAGTCAACAGATATTTCAAACCATAAGCTTTTATAGTCAAGTCTCTCAACAACAATATTATAATTGGTTCCAAAATTTTCTGATTGTTATACTCCACATAGGAGATTTAAATAATATTTAGTTGTTATAAATACAAAAGATGTCAAAATCTAAGCTTGATCACACTTCGTATAAAGAAGAAAAATCCTTTTATAATGAAATTTATATTCATATAATATGTAATATAATATTAAAATATTTGATCATAATCTTTAAATCTAATATCAATGGTAATTTTAGAGATATTCTATTTCTATTAAGATTATTTTACTATGTTGTTGTAAAAGATAATTTTACTATGTTGTTGTAAAAGATAATTCTTGATGTTATCAGTTAAAAAAACTGTTATAAAAAGATAAAGTATAACATACAAATCAGTTAGAAAATTTATTTCTCATTTTGTCGTGAAAATTAGAGCCTTGTTTCACACTTAACGTGATGCATTTTCCTAGCCTATGATTAAGCAATTCTTTACACAAAATAATTTACGTAACTGTTTCCGCTAAGCTCTCAGATTTATACTTTTTATCACTTGTTTTGTAACTAAACTCACACTATTATAGATTGTATATTCCAACTCAATCAACTAATTACTCAATTTTCTTCTATAAATTCACCACAAAATCCACTTAGTTGTGTTTAATCAATCATGAACCATGCAAAATTCTATCATCATTCAAACACCAATGATGCCATGGTCATGAACAACAACAACAATAATAATAACAATAACATATCTTCTCCTTTGAAGATCAATAAAGCCTCTTATCACATCAAAAAATTATCAAATTCATTACCATCTTCTTCCTCATCGTCCTCGTTATACAACGCGGTTGCGGCCACTACCTCAACGACCTTCATCCCTCATCATCAACAACAACGTCAACCGGTTATCATCTACACTCATTCTCCAAAAGTCATCCACACGCATCCGCGTGATTTCAAGGCATTGGTCCAAAAACTCACAGGTCTTTCTCCTGAAGAGGTCTCTTCGCATTCTCATCATCCGCCCCAATCAATGCCTCTGCCTCAATATCATCCTAAATCCGAGCCAATAAATGAGGAAATGGATCACGATCATGATCCTATATCAGGTGCTGAAAGCTGTTTTGGAGATCTCCGACTTGGTGATGAAGAAAATAATTATCATCGTACTAATATGACAAATATTAATACTAATATTAATGAGAAATATGATTTATTGGTGAATGATGACAATGATTCGGTTGTCACGGATGAAAATAACGGGAGCTCTTGTATAGGAGATAATTCATCAGCTTCTTGTTATGTTCCACCTCCTCCAATTTTTGATCTACCTAATATTAATGATTATAAAGATACTAATAGTGATTTTAGTAATTATAATTACAATAATAATATTAATAATCTTAGTGATTCTCCAAGTTTTTTTTATAATAATTTTGCACCTTTTGATCCTAATCCAATTACTAATTCGTCTGATTATTTTTTCTCAGATCAGCAATTTTGTAACTATACCGATTCTTTATTTTTTATGCCTAGTATGAGAAACTCCTTTTCTTCATCCTCATCAGAAAGTATTAAAGAGCTTCCAGATTTTTGATTTTTTTTTTTTTGAGAATTTTCTGATTTAATTTTCCAATTATTTATTCCTATTTTTTTAGTTAAGAAACAAAAAAATTGTTTTTTTTTGTTCTTTGCGGAAGAGTCTAGAATTTTGTTTCAATAATGAGATATCGTTTGTATAGCTAGCTTCATTTGCTTTTATGTTAACAATAAGAGGAAAGGTTACTTTATTCTCTTTGATTATGATGTACGGTGCAAATTCTATTTATTTCTTGTTAATGCAATGTCCCAGTTTGCTATTTAATTTTAGGTAAGATCTGCTTATATTGTATTACTAGTTAACTAATTCGTGTTTTGCGTGGTCAATTAAAATCTTATAAATTTTTTGAAATATTTTTTTAAAAAAATATCTATATAAAAGAAAATTCAATTGATAAATAAATTTAATTAAATTTTTGATAATGATCACGTATTCGAATTCTCTTCACAATTGTGCAGTTCTAAAGTATTCAAATATGTTAACAACATTTTTATTAGATATTTAGTTGTATATATACATTCAACATTTTCTTTTATTTTGAGAAATGATATAAAAATATTATTACTTTATTTGAGTTTTATCTTTAATATAATTATATGATGCGGATCATATTGTGCTTCGCTATTAAAATATTTTTTAAAAACATCATAATTCATTGCATGTATGGTTAAAAGGTTAAGTATTTTACATTCTGTTAAACTAATTTTTTTTAAAGTGTATGTGCAAATTGACTTCGTTTGACACCAAAAAAGAACAAAAGAAGACATAATGCAGTTAAGATTTATTGCATATTTTTTTAAAGCGAGGTGGAAATAATGCTCATTTGAATTGATTTTTATTTTTTGACTTATAAGTTAAAAGTAATAAGTTAATTTTTTTTAATTTATGGCTTTTGACTTATTTTTATCACTTTAGCTTAAAATCAAGTTTTTCTAAGTACTTTTTAAATTTACCTAAACACTTCAAAAGTGCTTAAAAGCTATTTAGTATAAAAACACTTAAAATAAGTTAATTCAAATAGTTATTATTTCCGTCACTAATACTCATTTTTCTGTGATTTTCAGATAAACTATTTTTAAAAAAAAAACTAATTGGTTATTTTATCATAAACGTTTTAATTAAAGCTAAACACAATACAAACGAATTACACTATATATTAGAGAGATATATCATATGCATGCATTAAAAAAAAAAAAAAAACCAAAAAAATGAGGTTGAATTTATCAATATAAAATATAATGCACCGTAAACCATAAAGTATTCGTTAGAAATTATATAGTATACTCGTCCATTGTTGGCACCCAATTTTGGTCTAATATTTTCAAAATTCTTAACTTTTAAGTTTTATTTATTTAATAGTTTAAAATACATTTTTTATAATTTTAAATAAGTTTATCGATAACTATTTTTATTTTTTTTGTCACAACCAGTTGACTACGTTCAAATATTTATTCATTTCGATTAAATCATTAGTTCTGATAAATTGCATTTTTTACATGCCATTAGCTACGTTCATTATACTTTTTAATAATCATTTTATTTGTTACATTTGTTAATATTAATTTTGATAATTTGCACAGTTTAGAAACTCATTCGAATATGGATAAGATTTCATGCACATATATTTTTAAAGGCTAGTGATTTTGGCGCACAATTTTAAAAGAATAGTACTGTACTATAGATATTTTTTTATTTTCTATATAAACAATGACTTATTCATTAGGTCAAAGATGGTGGATAATATTATGGACATTGAGAGAAACAATTTTAGATAGAAACCTAATCTTTCTCTCATCCTATATGCTCTCATGGCCACCAGTCCCAAAACCACCCTCGTCCCCGGCGAAACCCCAATCCAAAACCCCACTGAAATAGACCAAAAACAACAGCCAAACAACCTCCGAGAAACCCCAACACAAATAACCTCAAAACCCCACCCCGTCTCCGATCGGAAACAGCCAACAATACCTTATTTCCGGCGAAACCAGACCAGACCCACAACCACCTGAAACACCACCTAACCATACAAACAACAACACAACCAGCTGCCACCAAATCCAAGCGCCCCTTCGCCGTTTCCGATGAACTCCCGAGAAGCCCACAGTCATGAACCAGATTTCAACAAGACCACGAGCTCCGGCGAAACAACAACCAATAAAATGAGACCAACAACTCTATTTCCGGCGAGGTTCGCTATTCGGTTTACTGTTTCTGTCTTTATTTTTTATTATCATTTTCTATTAAGATTATCTTTATGATTCGTGGGTGATTTTTTTAAGACAATTGCTTTCCCTCTCATTTATTTAGTTTTATTATATTATCGTATCTTTATAGTAGAGTTATTTGGTATGAGTATTTTTTTTATCCGGTGATCAAGTTGATTATCCAATAAATCTATTATTAAGTTCATTTAGCTCTAGTGTTATTTAATTTTCAGATCTAATTCGTGATAAACTCTTTGTTTTTGTTTGTTGATTTAATGTTATTCTAAATTATGATTAATACTTATAACTGCCCTAGTTTTTTTTGTTAGCATTATTGTCATTTGATATTTTAATTCCTAAATTTGTTATATACTTGTTTGGTTGATTTGATTTTGTTCATAATGTTAGGGCGTTTTTCTGCTTGGATTTATCTCCTCCACGAGATTTTATCAAGTATTTTAACTACGTGTTTGTTGGTTTGTTGTTGGCTTATTTTTATTTCATGTTTGGATTGTTGATTTTGTTAGATATAAGAATATGAATGAATTATGTTGTTAGGTGGTTATCATTTGGTCACTGATCACGTTATTGTATATCACTATTAGCTTTGTGTTACTTTGTGAAGAAAAATGTTATGTGAAAATTGGCCAATGAAAAAATTCTCCGTCGGTTTTCGAGGCCTTCACATGTTAAAAGACGGAAATTTAGTTTATGTTTATATTTTGTTTGTTAAAATTGGCTGATGAAGAAATTACCGTCGATTTCCAAGGCTTTCCATGTTAATAAGACGAGTTTTTATTTTTAAGTTATTATTTGATTTATTTATTTTATTTTATTCATATATATTTACTAAGTGTCTTTACAGGTACCCGGAGTCGCTTCTCATTGAAGCCATTCGAATAAAGTTATTATTTGATTCAATTATTATGTATATTGTTAACGATAGGCAAACATTAGGTCCTTTCTCATACTATTTGTTTACTTTATTACTTGTGTATATTGCATATTTATTATAGTTGTATATTGATTTTCATCTCCTCCTCAATTTGAAAAAAATGAATTCAATCGGGACCCACAGTTGTGGATTTCGAAAGATTCCTAACACCTTCCCTTCGAAATAACTTGAACCCTTTAGCTAGAATCTTGGTTTCGTAGATCACTTAATGGTTTCCTAGTTTTTCCTAAAATTAGGTAGCGACTCCTTTAAAATTCGTTTATTCTTAAAATTCTTTTAACATTGAATTAATTGATTATTTTTCGAGTCACCGCGACGTTTAGCCCTATTTAAATAGAGTATGGAGGTAAACATCCATCACCTAATTAAAGAGAAAAGTTACATAATAATAAATTTAAAAAATGAAAATAATATCAAGCGAAATGGAAAAAAAAAACATAAAGATAATATACTTGTTAATTTACATAAGAACTTCATAGCCTTTTGCAAACTTTGAGTGAAATAGATACAAAAACTTTTTCATCACTTGATTGACATATTTGATTCCTCCAAATGTATTACTACCATTCTGATTTTCCTACTCAAAGAATCATTTTTCTTAACTTATTTTTTATATACATATATAGGTTGTTTGTAACTTTTTTATTTCATTTAATTATTATTTATTACAGAGATGTTTAATGCATAGTAAGACGTGACAGACCAGTTATCAACTTTTGGGCTTCTTCCATTTAGGTAAAGGGTGGTTATGGTTCTCCTTTATTTTATTTTATTTTATTTTGATAATAAGAAGATGAAAAAAAAAATAGTAAGAAAAGCATCAACATAATAAACGCTTCCATGAGCAGCAATCACCATTCAATAGTCTTAATATAATTTTTTAAGAATCAAAGTATCAACACAATAAACACTAAAAACATGACAACTTAAAATGTCAATGTGTGCATTTCAACAAAAGCTTATAATATCTCTATTTATAAGATTACAATATAATCCAGAATACCAAATAACATCATTAATATGACTGTTAATTATTTTAGAGGTTATCATAATAAAAAATTTATGGGAGTAATAAAAATAAAGACCATTAAATTTAACGTTTAAAAAAACTTAAAACGACTTAGCAATTTGAGACTGAGCTTTTGATATAAAATTTGCATTACTTAAAACTCTTGTCAATTTCTTACAATAAAATTCAAGTAATAAAAAATACGACTTTCATGTAAATAAAAATAAAAAAAATTATACCTTTTCGCCAATAATCTTGCGGGACCTTGTTTAAATTTTCTCACTAAATTGCCAGATTGAAATTCGATCAGTTTATCAAATATCATGGAGAAGATGATATTTCCCAATAAAAAAAAGACACATGCTAGAAAACAATTAAATTTCATATAAGTAAAAAAGCTGAAAGCAATATATAAGCTATAAAATGCTATTTTATTAAGTTACAATAAAATTTGTGATTCTTGGTCAAAAAGATGAGCAAGTTTCGCCTAGTTAATCCCTAAGCTCAACTATACATATAAATTTGGTCATTTCATTTGTAACAAAATTTTCTAATTCCTCTATTTATAGGACATAATATGAAATACCAAAAGATATCATCAATATGACTATGTGAATATGAATTAGGAGTACTTATGATTATCAAAAGTCATGGGAGTAATGGAAATAAAGACAATTAAGTTTTTATATTAAATAATATGAATAAGTGGAGTAGTAATTGACACATTCATTTTTGTACAATAATAATAATAAAATAAAAAATAAAATAAATGAGAAAAAAGATAAATAGAATCCTTGGGCAAAGAGAGGTACCACATCACTTTTCTTTTATATAGCTTTATAATATATATAGATTGGAAATTGAGATATGCGCACAAAATGTAGGCTAGACAAGTAATACACTCACACCAACCCAATCGTAAAAAAATATTGCGACTATTAGTGCAAGTGGTAAGAAATATTGATCTCGAGTCAAGTCTGTCATTTTTATTTTCATAACAGGAATAAGTACACCACAAAACCAAGCAATTTGCCCCTCATCAAAGGAAAGCATAAGCAAAATAGAAACCTTTGTAACTAATGGCTTAATAAACTACAAGTAATTCTTTCCTCATCGTGATAACGTCAATGCTGGAATAGCTCAGTTGGTTAGAGCGTGTGGCTGTTAACCCCAAGGTCGGAGGTTCAACCCCTCCTTCTAGCGTTTTAAATTTTCCTTTTTTCTCGTAGTCACATATGTATCATTTCTTCTACTATTTTTTTTTTCTCTATTTGATTTAAGGTGAATATTTCAAAAATTCAATATTTAGTTGCTTGTTATAAAATATTTCTTGAACTCAATAGATATACACAATGGTACATAATATATAATTTAATGCAAATATCGAGTGAAAAAAATATATTCTTGACATGGTTTTTAATGATATGTTTAGATCAACAATAATATCAAACGTCTAAATTTACAAGTTACAATGGGGAAAATTGGATCAACCGAGAACACGTTATGCAAGACATGATTGAAAATTACAAAATATTCAACAGTAATGTTAAGTCGCATTAGAATTAATTAATCACTTCAAACATGCCTGCATGATTGAAGTTGAAATTCCGAATATGACGTTTTGCTTGTCAAATTCAATTCAAACCTACACATCTGATTTTGCATTTGAATGACATCCAACTCTAGACATAACATAAGTGTCTAAAATTAACATAACTTTAACGATAGATTTAGAGATAATTGATGATAAGAAATTGCTTTATGGTTGACAATCATTGATTAAAATGCGTACTTCTTGTAATTGTTGTTGTCTTGTGTGAATTAGACACAATGTTAATTTTGTTTAAAAATTGAATATTCTCTTAATTTATTCTATTTCAAAAAAGTATGCATTCCAAACCTTCATTACTTAAAGATGGTTCCAATTTTTGTTGAAAATTAATCCTGCCAATAAAACTAATCATCTCGTTACATACATTGCACTTCTATCAGTTCCACTCATCAGCCTTGACAATTGTTCAATTGACTAAAATTTAAATGTTGATGATATTAAAACTTTTTAACATATGTAAACTGGCTATTCATGCAAATTGTAACCATTTCACAAGTTCTTAAACCCAATGGGCCGTTATTCAATCAACTAAATCCAGCCCATTATAAAATGTACAACAGCCTCATCTTTTATACTCCTCAAAACCCTAAAGCTTTTCTTCTTACTTCCGCAAACAAAGCTTTTGGCTCTCACACAAACATCAGCTCTGTAGTTGCCTCTCACTAGCAGGTACTTTCTTCTCTTCAGGTTTTACGGCAAAATTCAATCTTTTAGCATTATTTCTCTTAGCTTGAAGAAAATGATTAGTTCTATTTCTTTAGCTTTGTGTTATTGATTATTTGTAAAAGCATGAAATAGATGAAATTAAGGGAGGTTTTTTTGTTGATTTCGAAGAAAGATGACGTTTTTCCTCAACCCCTTTTGAGATTATCGACTGGGTTGATTTTTTTTTTAATGGAAAGACCATTGTGTTGATATTAAATGTGGTTGAAATGAGGATTTATATAGCTGGGCCAATTTATTTGGAATTGAGGCGTAGATTATGAATGATTGATATGCCGTTTTATAGTAGAACTAAGAAAAAAATATTTGCTGTGTTGAGTTGTATATTCAGAAAAAGTGAATCTTTGCTTATTTGGACTGGCTTTTGCTGATGCTATTTATTTGGACTTGTTCTTAGTTACTGTTTTGATTGGTTCAGTGAACAGATCTGTGAAGATGTACACGTCGAAGCAAAAGATTCACAAAGATAAAGATGCTGAACCTTCTGAGTTTGAAGTGTCTGTTGCACAGGTTATGTTTTGTTCTTACTTGATGGCATTTGTTATTTAAAACCTGAATAGTTCATTGGATAAATGTTTAAAGGAAGGCATTAAATTGTTTCTGAACAGGCTTTCTTTGATTTGGAAAACACCAACCAAGAGCTGAAAAGTGAATTGAAGGACCTATATATCAATTCAGCAACGTATGTGTGCTGTATTCTATGTTTTACTGTATTTAATGGCTTCGATTCTATATTGTAGGTAGTATGTATTTTGCACATTGTAATAACTGCCTCTGTGTCATGGCTATTGCAGTCAAATTGATGTGTCAGGAAACAGGAAGGCTGTTGTTATCCATGTTCCCTACAGACTGAGGAAAGCTTTCCGCAAGGTTCATGTTCGCCTTGTTAGGGAGTTGGAGAAGAAATTCAGTGGCAAGGTAGCTATTTTATTGTTTCTGTAATTTTTGTCTTTAACATTGCCTTAGAGAATTTCCGAAGAATTTGGTATCCATCATTTAATCTGAAATGCATACTATATTAGTTCATCCATGGTTATTGAAGTTAGTGGTGTTCTCTAATAGAATCATTCTTCATAATTCTCATTATTAGTTTAAGAATTGATTCCTTCAAGGCGCTGCACTTTTGGTTTCTACAATGTTTTCCTGAGTTGTAATTTGGCTAATTGAGATTACCTTTTGGTATTGGCATTTTGGAATTCACATACTTTGGTTTAGTCCTATAGTGGTATTGACAAATTTTTCTATTTCTTGCTTCCCCTCCTTTTTTGAATTATATCTGTGGTGCTATTCTGATAATAGCATCATAATTTTCTAAATAGTCTTAATGGAGCCCAACCTTCCTAATCATATTCAGCTGGTCATGTAATCACGGCAAAATATTCCAGGCCTTGTTCATTTTACTGTATATTATTTGCACTGCTTGTAGGCCCCAATTACCTGTTCAATGTTTTAATATGTAGTACTTAATAGAGTAAATATTTGATTAGATGGCCTCCCCTTCGTTAGGAAAACAATGAGGGCAAATGTTCCTATTCTGAAGCTTTAAATGTTACATTGTATTTGCATTAATTTATTGGGGTAACTATTCTTGTTTTGTGTTACCATGTAGTGTGGGGGCTTCCTTGCCTTTGATTAAATTTTGATTTTTGTAGGATGTGATCTTTATTGCCACCAGGAGGATAGTGAGACCTCCTAAGAGAGGTTCAGCTGCTCAACGACCCCGCACCAGAACTCTTACATCTGTTCATGATGCCATATTGGAGGATTTGGTTGTCCCTGCGGAGATTGTTGGGAAGCGTACTAGGTATCGCGTTGATGGCTCCAAGATAATGAAGGTAACGTTGTGATGCACCATAGTTATCTGTATCTTCCTGCTGCAATCAAGTGGAATAGTCTTTAGGGTGAAATAATAGTACTGCCTGTGCATTTTTCACAAATGTCAGAACTAATAACTGTGTAGTTTTCTTTATTATATCATTTTTAAGTGAGAACTTGTGTTATCTTTACCTTTAAAAGTGCAGCAAGCTCTATTCTTGTTTTCCTGCCTTGTTTCTTATCACTTTTTTGGGTATAGGTGTACTTGGACCCCAAGGAACGAAACAACACAGAGTATAAGTTGGAGACCTTTTCAGCAGTTTACAGAAAGCTTTCAGGCAAAGATGTTGTGTTTGAGTACCCCATCACTGAGGCTTAAGTTAATGTAATGCATGTCCTCGTCTATTTGATGTGAAACTACACATTAGCGGTTCCTCCTTTGAAATTTTGGCAGTTCCATTTTGTTTTAGAATGCAGGGAACTATGTGAAATTCCTATCAATTTTAAGTTAAAACCATGTTGCTATGTCATAGATTTCGAGTTTGTTTATTGAAAACTTGGTTTCATTTTCTCTTTCTCTCTCGCTCCCTCCCCCTCCTCTATTTAGGTAACTGTCAATGTCTATTTGGTGTTTGCTTTTGAGATGTCTGCACAAGATTGATTTATCAATCCATTCTGGTTATTTGTTACCAAAAAGATCATCAAACTTGTGTTCCAGGTGAAAGTTTTTTGTCTGATTACTGATTGCAAGATCAGCAAAGGCAGAACAAAAGATATTGTTAGTTGTGCTGTTCGCACTATATACTGCAATCCCTCGTGATAAATATATTCCAGCCCCTGTCAAAAGAATGCCTACTTGGTATACAGTCCACTATAATGCTTATTGTATGCAACCCATTTACCCACAAGGTAGGGGTAAGGTTGCATTATTCCTAGACCCATCTTGTGAGATTGTATTGGTCATGTTGGTTTTCTTGTTCAGGAACAAACAACTGTTACTTTCCAGATGTCCTTAAGTGAATCAATCAAACAATTTTTGAAGGTTGAACACACATGAAGGTTCAACTTTATCATAGTACTATCTCCTGAGTACTGCCTCTCTCAGTTTCCTTTTCTACTTTGGTCTTCCTCTTAAGGAACAGTGCCATCAGAAATTGGTTAATACATATTCTCTTCTTCTCAAATTACATTGTACTCTATTGAGAATTTGAGATACCCTATCATGGAACGATTCCAGTTTTGTTTTCTGCTAAATCAAATGGCCTTAGTTCTTGACGATTCCTCGACTAGAATAGCAATATATCAAACGAAAATTTAGTTTCTTTTGTGCTGAGTGCGGAGGGAAGGACAGGACTTGAGGATGGATGCAAACAATTGTGAAATATGCAATTGGTGTAGGAAATGGATTTGATTAAAATGTACATCATACATGAAACAATAAGTCAATCCAGTAAGTTTTACAGTTTTGAGCACAACGCTTTTAGTACTCCTTTACAATGCAACTTTAAGTAACATAAATCGTCTGCTTAGTTGACTGGGAAACCCACTATATGGACAATTGT
Organism: Solanum lignicaule; assembly: GCA_029582545.1. Classification (NCBI taxonomy): domain Eukaryota; kingdom Viridiplantae; phylum Streptophyta; class Magnoliopsida; order Solanales; family Solanaceae; genus Solanum; species Solanum lignicaule. The sequence continues at coordinate 27,350 of JAJOOF010016657.1, forward strand.
TGATAAATGGTTTCAGCAGAATCATGTACACCGAGGAAAGTTCAACCATAGAGGACTGAATTGTTAACCTCAACGACGACAAGTTATTAGCAGATCCAGATTATTTTTAGTAGCTCTCTAACACCTTCAACCCTGAAAAGGTTGAATTCCTGTACGGGGGGGGGGGTGAGGGTGGGGGCATGGCTGTGTAAATACAGCTTTCACTAGAGCAAGAATGTGCCTAAAATGAAACTGTTAAGACCTTTGTTGATGCATATGAATCATCACATCCCAATTGGACAAATTGTTCTATTTCCTATGAAAGTGAAAATGAAGGTATATAGTACAATTAATCTACAATTCTTAAAACACTGAAGAAGAAAATATTCCAAAAAAACCTACCAAAGAAGTCATCTAAGCATAATTATGGACATTGTGCCCAAAGCCTGTATAAATAAAGAATAAAAGAATAAGATTTGACTTGTAGATGGTTGGAAAACTTCAAAGGATGGAACTAAACTTTTCGATGGGATCAGACTCTTCAAGCATGGAAGCTGCCTGGAAACAATCAGCAGCATCAGCTACCCGTCCATCGTCTCTATGAACCAATCCCAAGTGGTACCAAGCTACACGATTGGTAGGTTCAATCCTTAATGCATCTGAGAGTAATGCTTTTGCCAATGGCAACATCCCTGGGTCCATTTTAGTCAATAAAGAACCAAGCAAGATCTTACACTGCACATGATTAGGCTCTACTAATAGTGCATTAATATAAGCAGACAACGCTTTGTCATTTTCTCCCTGTCTTTCGAACATCATTCCTGAAACAGATTGACATAGAAAAATCAGCAGAAGTAATATCCTACTTATCTTATTCTCTCCCATTAAGAAGGAAGCTCTTAGGTATCAATGACAAAAACTATTGTACATGCAAGCAGCCCTATCACACCTCTTATGTTGGTAATTTTTTATCAGTACTAGACTACTGGTCCAATAGTTACAATCTATCCACCATAACCACAATACAGAGGAATTCGTTTGGCCAAATTAGCTCGTTCTTTTAAATGTCAGCTCTTTGCTGACAATGACGTCTGAAAGCCAGAAAAATTGTCATCATTTTCCAAGAAATGAGAAACACAACTACAAG
>JAJOOF010016658.1:0-42167 GCA_029582545.1 Solanum lignicaule
AATATATATATATATATATATATATATATATATATATATATATATATATAATTTGACGTAGATGCATTTAAGAAGTTCACTACTCACCAAGGAAATTTCAAGGAAGAATTGGTTAAGGATGTGCAAGGAATGTTGAGTTTATATGAGGCAGCACAATTCAGAGTACATGAAGAACAAATTCTTGATGAAGCACTAAATTTCACCATTACTCAATTGAAGCTAATTTTGCCTAAATTGATCAACTCCCAACTTGCACAACAAATCACTAATGCCCTCAAGTTTCCAATTAAAGATGGCATTGTGAGGGTAGAAACAAGAAAATACATATCATTTTACCAACAAAATCAAAATCACAATCAAGTCTTACTAAACTTTGCCAAATTAGACTTCAACATCTTGCAAACATTGCATAAAAAAGAGCTATTTGATATCACAAGGTAACTAGTCATTCACATATATATATACATCTTAATTAACCTTTATATTATGTTCCAACTAAAAAAAAACACAATTTTTTTGTAGGTGGTGGAAAGAATTGGAAATAGTGAACACATCACCTTATGTAAGAGACAGATTGGTAGAGACTTACTTTTGGAGTTTAGGTGTCCACTTTGAGCCTCAAACAAGTGTTACAAGGAAAATATTAACAAAAGTTTCATTCCTCCTTTCTATTATTGATGACACATATGATATTTATGGGACACTAGATGATCTTACTCTATTCACTGAGGCAATTGAGAGGTAGTAATACTTATTTTTGTGTATTGATATCTTACAATATTTTTATAATTATTTTTTTTATATATATGTAGGTGGAATATTAATGCTTCAGAAGAGTTACCATCATATATGAAGATTATTTACCAATATCTTTTAGATGTTTACAATGAAATTGAGAAAGAGTTGGCAAATGAGAACAAGTCATTTCTAGTCAACTATTCCATAAATGAGGTACTTATAAATAAAGTAGCAAATAATATATACTTAAATGATTTTTCATTATCTACATTGTTCTATTTAAGCTTATCTCATTTTAACTTTTTTATACATTTTTTGGAGAATTTTACTATAGCAAGTTTCACTTATTATTATTTGTTTTTCAGATGAAAAAGGTGGTGAAGGCTTACTTTCAAGAGGCAAAATGGTATTATGGGAAGAGAGTACCAAGAATGGAACAATATATGAAGAATGGAATTCCAACAAGTGGTTACCTATTGCTAGCAACTAATTCTTGGTTAGGCATGGGAGAGATAGCAACTAAAGATGCATTTGGTTGGCTAACAACTGAACCTCCCATGCTTGTTGCATCTTGTATCATTGCAAGATTACTCAATGATCTTTTATCACATGAGGTATGTTTATATATACTTCTCTGTCTCAATTTATGTGATGTTATTTGACTTGACACGATCATAGATGTTTATTTGATTAATTTTGTATGTTTATATGATTAGGAAGAGCAAAAAAGAGGAGATGCAGCTTCTGGTGTTGAATGTTATATGAAAGAATATGGTGTTACAAAGGAAGAAGCACACACAAAAATAAGAAAAATAATAGAAAATTATCGGAAGGATTTGAATGAAGAATACTTCAAAGTGGATGTGGCTATTATACCAAGAGTTCTGCTCATGCCTATAATTAATCTTACAAGAGTATCTGAGTTCATATATAAAGATGAAGATTCTTATACTTTCTCCAAAAGTAACTTGAAAGACACCATCTCTGAGATACTAGTTGATCCAATTATATAGACTGATATGAACTTCAATTAAGGGTTGATTAGTTACTTGTATTACTAGTATAATAAATAGATAAGTAAATAAATATTTCAATGTTAAATTTCAGAATAATAGACAGGTAATTATATGGTAATTCCCATTGAAACTAAATAGAATGACAATTTCATTATATCACCTATTGGAATGCTTATAAATATATTCATTATTCACTCACAAACACATCAATACTTGCAAGGCATCATTTACCGTCCTATCACTACTAGAAATAGAGGTTTTTCTCACCACAAATCAATAGGAAATTTATATTATAAAACATAATTTTTTTCACTCATTTCCCACCGAACTAGGTCACTGGGAAAACGCATGGTAGGAAACAGATCAATTCCCAAGGCAATAGCCAACTTCACAAGATGAACAGAAATAGAAGCCCAAAAAAATTTAAGAGAAACAAACATCTTCTCTTATTCATTTTTTCAGCATGCCATGATTAAGACACATACTCCCTCTGTCCCTAATTACTTGTCCACTTTTGAATAGACACACTTATTAAGAAAACAATTATTGATATAGTGAGTTTACCATTTTACCCCCATCAATTATGAAATGGATGAATTAAAAATTTAAGATTTTCAAGAAATTCTACCTTTTTTAAAGTAATTAATTGAGGGTATAATAGGTAAAAAAAATTGTCCTTTCTTGATTTGTCAAAATGGACAAGTAATTAGGAACAACTAAAAAAAGAAAAGTGAACAAGTAATTAGGGACAGAAGGAGTATATTACATTAAGAAAAAAGGCCAAAGGTGTTGAGCAAACAAAACATTCCTACCAGATAAAGACTATACTCATAACAAATTCTAACAAATCCCTCCCTCTTCATTAACCAAAAAATTGCCTCCAAAGTTTCAATTTTTTTACTAATAATGAAGGACATACAGCATACACATTACAAACAATGGAAGATCAGCTTGCTCTTAACTCTGATCCACATCATTCCCAAGATATCTTAGCAGCTGCAACCATTGACTCGTCATCGAATTTGTCACTCATTCCCAGAAATCAATCTCAATCTAAAATGAAAGGACAAGAGATGTCTTACATCAGATATGCACTAAGATATACATCAGATGTCTTAGTGCTATGAACTTACCCTTGTAGATACGTTAATCAATCGACTCTGTCTCAGATATTCGTGAGCTGGGAAGACTGCAGACGTTTCACTTCCTCCTCAATTCTTTGTAACCATCTAAATCCAAGGTCCGATCCTGCTTTTGCAGCAATTTCAAATTGTTCTCTGGCCAGCTCAATTGGATTAAGCTCAGCATCAACTCCGTTCCTCCTTGATATTCTGCTTGATGAGCCCCTCTTCACATAAAATTTCGTTATTGATTCTGGAAGTTCCACACCTGAATGATGCCACATGAAATAGAGAATCGGGAAAAAGCTCGTAACGTATTCCAATCAAGTGTATTGCATTATGTAAACTTAAGCAGGAATCCTATTAAGTTAACAACACTAACAACAACATACCCAGTGTAATCCCACTATTGGGGGCTTAGGGAGGGTAGTGTGAACGCAGACCTTACCCCTACCTTGTGCGGGTAGAGAGGTTGTTTCCGATAGACAAAAACAAGATGGAAGTCGCACCCAGCTAAGTTTATAACAAGAGGGGATAGTCTCACTGTTAGATGTTATAGAATCCTTGTAAGTAGAGCAAGGACACACTTGTCCTTTTTTTACTGTAAATATGGCTTCCGGCACTGCTTCTGTGCTGATGATATATGCAAACAGTTACCTTTCTCAAAAAAGATAACAAGGGGGGACAAACTACCTGTGAGTAAAAGGGATCCATACGCTATAGCTGCTCCAGCATGACCCTACATTCAAGCAAAGAAAATTAGGTGGGGATAATTGTAGATAGGCTCTTGACTTTTTTGCTAGTAAAACAATTTTCTATGAGGTGGAGCCAAATTACACCAATCACAGTTTCTTAACGCGATATGCTTCCCAAAATGTACAAATCCAGTAAGTTGAAAAATTCAGTTTTCCTTTCAAGTTTAATATGAAACATCTTTCACTACAGCATATAATACATAGTTCGATCCGTATGTACTGATTAGTTGCATTCAACAAGCAGTAAAAATGCCTGTACCTTCTGAGATGCTCTATGGAAACACCACAAAGCAGAGCCAACATCCTTTTTCACGCAATCCCCAGTAAGATACACAGCACCTAAAAGGTAAAGTGCACCTGGATGCAACTGAAAAAAAGAAGAACAATTTTCCCAAGAAATTTAGAACATTCATGCAACCAAGAATAACTTCAACGTCACTAATAAAATACACACCTGGTCAACAGCTTTCTCCAAGTAGTAAAATGCTTGCTGATCTGATTGCACATACTCGTTCTGTGAAGACCATCCAATATATAAAAACAGTCAAAATCTTTAAAGAATGTATGTCTTTAAGGCAGAACAATAGAACAGGGGGAACTCAATAAGGTAGTCGATTCTGCACTCCTAAACTAATAATCTCCTGATGGACATGATGGAGCAAAAAAAATATCCTAGAAACACCCAACATATTAACCTATCAAAGAAGGAAAGCTTGTAAATGACCGAGCTGACATAATGCATAACACAGACTTGTTTGACACAAACCCACTACTAGGATAGAGTACTTGAAAAGGCTTCAGATATGTGATAATATTGCTCAACCAAAGTGAAATCGATAAACATTATAAAAACACATTGAGAAGGTGTCAGTGAAGCTGTCAATATAAAGCAGTCAAAAGGAGTATGGTGGTTAGCATCAATAATATTATTCAACATTGAAGGAATGGCACAAAAGTGACACATGTCTATTTGATCCCTTTTGTCCAACGGTTCAGACATCGTCTTTCCATATTTTTTTTGAAACTGGTAACATAACATCGTCTTTCCACATTTAAAACAGATAGTATGCAAAATTGCTGAGTTTTGGTGAATGATTATGAAAGAAGATATCCTTTCCCAGGCACACTTACAGTCAGTTCCTCAAGAATTCTTGTACTTTCCCCTCATTCACTAACTTCTTCATTTTCCATGTTCATCTACTTCACTTTACAATACTTCAGTGCCCAACAACATACCCAGTGTAATCCCACAAATTGGATCTGGGGAGGGTGGCATGTACGCACCTTACCCCTACATTGTGAAGGTAGAGAGGTTATTACTGATAAACCTACCGCTCAAGTAAATAATATCGAAAGACAAGTGTGTAAAACAAATACAGTAGCGAAGAAGCTATGCTGAAAACAATAGAGAAGAGAACCATGTTGTAGCTTTGTCTTGTCCTTGGTTATAAATCAGAGTGTTTTTACACAAAAATGTAGGTCCGCTCAGTATGAAAATGACACCAACAGAGAGAAAAGGGAATTTGTCAAGGGTGGTAGCCCAGTCTGTTTGGCATATGATTTTTCCTTTAACCAAAACAACAACCTCTTCAGATGTACTAGAACTGTTTTCTTGTTTTCTCTGAGCTTAGCAATGCCCCTACAAATCAAATCAAATCAACAGAACTTCTCTGTACCTTAAACTTCAAAGTTAGTTTTAGTCTCAATTCTTGGAATCACAATTTAAGCCCACTACCCTACTCGTGGGATTACGATGGGTCTGTTGCTGCTGTACAATTTAAGCCCATCAGAACTCATGCATGACTTAGGCTTACAATCAAAATTTCAGCAATATCTGAATGGATCTAGCATGCTATAGCTGGTTGTCAAATTATTGTGCGTTTTGTACAAGTTTTCTCCTGGCAACCGTGAGAGTAGTGACAGAGACATGCCGACTAGCTCCAAATTAGACCACAATTAGTGGATATACTCATAGGTCTGTGCTTTGAATTGCAGTAATGAACGGGGAGCAATGTGTGGATAAGAAGAAATTCACAGAAACACCCATTTGATTAAAAAAAAAATATTCATTTTTGTAGTTCATGTCACTAGAAGAGTTCACAAGTCATACCAAGAAAAGGAAGATCCTACATACTAAGCTTGTGTCACATATCAAGGTGATGTTAGTCAACTTTTGAGTTCTAAACTCAAACATTAAGATGGTCTGTCACTTAAGCAAGAAGAGTCTTAACACCGTACAAACTCATAGGTGGTAGAGGATTAGCAATTCTTCTTGACAAAATTGATATGTTCGGATAAAGGAAATCATACCTCGACTCTTAAACGGCAACCTAATTCAAATTGAGCTTCTGGATCACCCATTTCTGCAGCTTCGACCAATAAAGCAGCTCCTCTGTCATTAAAAATAGGAAGAAATATTAGCTGTAAGTTTTAACAGTGTGATTTATCAAGAAGTGCTGAACGTATTCCTCAATTTCCCTTTAATTACTCCATGAAAAAGAACTGAAGGTATCACTCAAGGCAAATAATTAACTTCCTCATCTCATAAGGAAATCAAGAAGTTAGATATCACCTATCATGTAAGTAGTGATTGGCTAATCAGTTAGGGAACCTTTTAGAACCTCAATCATACACATGATAAGTTCAAGAATATAAACAGAAAAAGCTTGAAACTAATTAAGTGGAGCATGAAGACCTATTTAAACTTGCTTAGAAGAATGTAATAATAGCATATGAACAATAATAAATGCCTACACTTTGCAGATGCCCAATCTTCAGACCAAATAGACAAAAACTTACACAGCTTTGCATGCCCCAGGGACATGGTACTTGAGATGAAGTTTTGAAAGCCAATATCTTGCATGCGTATTTGAGTTGTCTGCTTCTAGGGCCAACTCAAAATTCTCCTTCGCTGTCTAACACATAAGAACCAATGGAAAAAATATTTGATAAGTCAAAATCAACAAAAAGAAGAATATTAATGGATAAACTCTACCAAGAAATACATGCCTAGGTATTATTATGAAAGAAAACTAACATACAGACATTCAAAAGAAGTAGATTTAAGATTTAACAAAAGAAAGGCACTTCTTAGTAACTATTATTTGGTATAAGGGAGATGTAACCATGTGAGATGGAAAGAAGCAAACAAATTATGCAACGATGTTATTTTCATAAAAAAGTCGACTGTAAACAGAAATGCTATTGTAATTCAGCTACCAAGCCTATAGTGGATGCTTCTTCAATTTCTGTGGAATACCCTCAGTTCTTCTTTAAAACAAAAAAAAACTAACTGACATCCTCCGTCTTCAAACACAGAAGACAGCACAAAGCATAAGTCAGATGCTTGACAAAAGAAGGATCAGAGGGTCACCTCAAATGCAGCTATGTAGGGTGCTAAATTTACTCCTGAAAGATAAATAAATCTACTTAAATTGAATCAACCAGCTCTCTTTACAACCATTAACATCAATAACCTCCATGACATATTCAAGAAACTGGAGAAAACCTAATGATCAATGAGCTACTTTGGGCATGTTGCTATCTTCTAAATAGATGTACAGCAAGGATAACACTCTATTCTAAGGACATAAATATGAAAATTGACAACAATGTCACTGGGATTAGTAGCAACCCAAGACAAATTAATTTCCTTTGAAAGAACCATAAATAAAAGAAGATTAACTGTATCATGTTATTTTCTACTAAACATACCCTTAGTGGAGGAATGAGACGTTTGTCATTAAGTTCACAATAATCAATTACTCTATCAACTTCCTGCAGAGCATTCCACCCTCTAGCTATGAACTCCATTGCCTTCTTATTTCTGCTGTGCATTCCTCTCTATCAAGAAGCAAAAGTTAGCACTAAAAGAAACTAGAATGCATATCACTACTATCCCAGAATTGCAGAATCGGATTGTATCAGAATTGAAATTTTTACCTCTGAATGGAACTGGAAAGGATGACGATAAAGCTGTTTAGTGACATCTGGATGATAACTAAGCTGTTTAGACACAGCCTTTAGAAGGAATGATCTGAACATTATCTTACTGCCTGCATTAAGAACCATAAGAATCTTGTCGGTGTCAAATCACTATAGTGGCCTTTTGGTCATTTTTTGATTCATAACACAACCACAAGGATCTTCTACACCATCAAGTCTTCGGAGAAAATACTAAAGCTTAAAAGAACAGTATCTCCATCTAGTGAGGCACCCGAATATATTTAGAGTAGAACATGAATATTACAGATATAATATGTCATGGAAAAATAAGAATATACATTAAAGGTCAGTAGATCTTTCTTTTTCATTGTTTGGGGGGGTGAGTAGTTAAGAGCAGGAAAATGCTAGGATTCATTGATATTCAAACACAGGGAAAGAAGACAATCACAATGTAACTTCACAAAGGGTTCCACATCTTAACATATACAAATGACCCCTCAAATGCTCCTTGTTTCTTCAGTTTTAGCAATGGCTTCCTATTACTATAGCATTATAGTAACAGACAACTGATGTTTCAATGCAACTAAGGCACAACTAATGAAAGTTCATAAAACACTAAGCTAGCTTTTGGCCATAGAATTTGAATCAGATTTTGAAAATTTATCTTCATTCATCTATTTGGCCATGAAATTTGATCAAACTCTGATTTTCAACACCACTTTTTGGGAGAAATTTCACTTTCACTCACACAAAATTTGAACTTTTTTCAAATATAGTGTATGTCCAAACTCAATTTTCAATTTTAAAATTCAAAATCTATGGCCAAAAGGGAGTTCTATTCATGCCAAGAAACAAATGGGTGACACCATAAACACCTCAATTCAACAAAATGAAAGAGGAAGAGATACCTAACTCTTGAGGGCCATTCAATTTGTAGAGAAATCGAGAAGATTGTACATACCCAGAAAAAAAAAAGAACGTTTACATATTTTGAAAGAAAAAAAAAACAAAAAAAAACCGACATGAAGATGAAGAAATCGATATTCCCAGTAGCTAAGCAGCAGCATAGAAGAAAACCCAATTCCATACTCTAATTTTTGAATAATTTTGAGGAAAAAGTTGAACCTTTTACCTTTCTTAGCAGCACCTGATGCTTCGTCAATGGCGATTAGGATTTAGGAACAAGAAGAAAAGACTGTATTTTTCGACTGCTAATTTTTTTCGAGTTTTCTATTTGAAATATCATAGGTTTATAGGTAAAGCTTGTAAAAAAATGACTTATAAATATTTTTTAGTTTATAGTTCGAGAATAAGCTTGTAAAAGAATAACATTTTTAACTTAGAATGACATTTATAAATATTTTTTAGTTTATAGTTCGAGAATTAGCTTGTAAAAGAATAACATTTTTAACTTGTTTGGATGGTTGTTACATGCGTTTCATGCCGAATGATATTGTATTATTTAGAAGAATATACGTAATAGTTTGAATAGACTTCTATCATTTTTAGTTTAAGAGAAGTATTGATAACACATTAACACTCTTAAATTTGACGCAAATTATTAGTTTCGTCCCCTTTCTAACACATGATAATAGCAAGTGACTCAAACTCTTATAAAAGCATAGAGCTCTTGATAAAAAATCGAGAGAAGTGTTAAAAACATCGCTAAATTTAGAAATATATTTCATACATATTGCAAGATTATGAGAAATTGGAGTTAATGGGTGTTTTAAGTTTGTCAATAGCTCAAGAATGAAACTAATAATTCGCGTCAAGTTTTAGAAATGTAGTACTTCTCTCTTTTAGTTTTCATAATGCCATGTGATGAACAAACTTGTGATATTGCAAAAAAAAAGAAAGAAGGGTAATAAAGTTAGATTAGTATAAGAAATCATAGAGTAAAATAAGATTATTAAATAAAAAATAAGGTCAAGATGCAGGGCAAAGATAATAATATGATAACAATGCATTTAATGATACGAAATAATAAAATTAATAGTGTTTTAAGTAATAATATCATACGAGACAATATTTAACCAGTAACAACCCTCCAAATAAAAGACTGTTAGATAAACGGAGAAGGATATAAGGGCGAACCCATTATACACCAAATATCGAACTGCACTTCATAGACTCTTGAAAATTTCTCAATCATCAAGGAAAAAAAAAGTGGAAAGTCATTACAATGTTGCATAGTTCATGGGGGGAACAATTTCACTCTTGGTCATACAATCCGATGCACTTTCGAAACACTATCAAAACTTACAAATATTTACTTCACCCAAAACTATTCGTTCAAAAACGAACTTTGCACAACTGAATTGATCTGAATCGTTCATAACTCCTATACGCCTTCAGCTAAGTCAGTGAGATGTAAAACTATGCTTGTTAACACGACGTATCTAATCTGTACGAAACAAATCAGTTTGCAGTTTGAATCTCCTGAGAACCAAATATGGCAGTATAACCATGCAAGCCATGAATAGAGTGAACTGCAAAACATAGAAGACAAGGTAATGCAGTTCAATCAGATTCAAGAAACTAGTAAGACAAGAAATGGTAAAACAATGGTAAAACTCGAAAATGATGTGCTAAATATAGATGATTCTTTTCTGCCTTTTGTAGGCCATTGTCATTTGATTCTTTCTTTTAATGACAGAGAAATTCCCGACAGCCAGTGGCACACGGTTCAAAAACATGGTGGGATAATGGGTCCGCCCCTCTACCCTTCTCAACTTAAATACTCCCTCCGTCCCAATTTAAGTGTTTTACTTTCATTTTGGTCTGTCCTAAAAAGAGTGCTTCTTTCTAGACTACAAAACATAAAGGACTACATACATCTTTTATTTAAGACACAAGATTTAAAAGTCTTCCGGTAAGACACTTAAATTAGGACGGAGGGAGTGACAGACTTTTTGTCTGCAGCAGGGTTCAAAACACAGATGTGTGCTTAACCCACACATCACGCACTGCGTTCTTACCGCTAAACAAGCCCTTGGGGCAACGTCCGCGTTTGATTCTTTTACATGATTCATTAGAAAACACAAGTTATTTCAAGCTGGTCAACTGTTTATTCATCAAACAATTGGAAATTGTTCTACAGGTGAATCAGAAACATAAAGGGACAGTAATAGTGGAAGGAAATAAATCACATTTCGCTAAATTCAGGACATACCACAAGTGGAAGGGTCAACAAGCTCCATATAGGCCACAGAGCACAACAGAACCTGAAACAAACAACTTGTACTTTAACAAAACAGTCTCATTTGATCTAGACTTTTGAATTGAAACTATATATGTATGTTATTATTTGAATGCACGTGTAATTCATGCAATCATAATGTCTCTTACAAGAGGCAAGATAGGATCCCAAGCACAGTGATGTAGGGAAGGGCAGTTGTACTGGAAATCTCCCACTTCTCATAGGACTTCCGGACACCTAAAGCCAACATACTTGTGTGGATGAAAAATAAAACATTCAAACCAACACCAAACATCCCTATGTAAAGTGGTAATCTGCAGCAGAAATGTGAAGAATCAATGAAGGTACTTGATATCAAACAACAGAAAGCTACCACATCATGGCAAAAAACAGTTAAAGATACATTTGCTCGAAGCATTATAAGTAAAAAAGTCGAGAAGCTAGTAATTCCTGGATATCACATGCATGTTACTAACAGATTAACAGCTGCAGTTTGCTAACTTACAACACACTTACATGAAAGAACTGTGTGGGAATGATGGAAAACAGACAGATGGAATGCACGTAAGTACAGATAGATTTGAAAATTTAGATATTTTGTATTTACTAAGATATTTGGATACTTTTGTATCTGTTGTTCTACAAAAGGATCCTCGAATAGTTGCTCTCCACCATATGAAAGAATTATATCAAAACGACATCTTTACCCAATAGGTTATGAACTATGTTTGATGGTAAACATTCAATCTTTCATCTCTTAACATATCATGATTTAAAAATAGTCTATCAAAGGAGATGCTGAAGTGAAGTTTACACAGTCCAATAGGATCAGTCGATGAAGAAACTAATTAAGCACTAGTTGAGCTCTATATATGAATGAATCCAAAAGATCCAAACTACAAATGTGCCACATTTTCCCTTGCATTCCTCCATTCCCTACACATATGTTATTTTATTTCTTTTATCCAGAGTAAAATTAAAAGTGAAGAGGGCAGGGAACCTGGTGCACAAAGCATCCAGGGGACACGCAAGGTTCGGGAAAGGGCTGCACCCCAAAGTGAAGAAAAGAGAGCTTATTTCATCGATTACCATGGAGTATTTCAAATAACCTACAATTGATTGGACACCCTACACCTCTGATGCAGTGTTTCTCATCTCTGGAAATGTTTCAGAGATTACTTCCTAGAATTCATGATTCAACTAAAGGAAATTTTAGTATTCCCTCCATTTCATTTGTTTGTCTCACTTTCCTTTTTAGTTTGTATCAAAATGCCTCTTTCCTTTTTTGGCAACTTTTTAATTCTAACTTCCAACATGACATGTTTAAGACCACAAGATTAAAGGGCACACTTTGGTACATTCTACATGTCTTTAGTTTAAAGACCACAAAATTCACAAGTCTTCTTTACTTTCTTAAACTTCGTGGCAAGTCAAAACCAGACAAACAAATGGAAACAGAGGGAGTACTTAAAAAAAGGTGCTTTGCCAACTCAGTGGGAGTGTCAAATGGAGCCAACCTGAAGGACCCATATCAAGACAAAGAAGATGCAGAACAGATGAAAAAGATGACTAACAACTAATGTGCTCCTAGACATTCCTGACATCTAATAATTCGAATGCTTCTAACAAAAAAATAAGTTACTTGAAGCACTAGAGTTGCTTATCATTTTCGCTATGCAATAGGATAAACGCATTATAAACAAACATATCGATTCAGCCAAAGCAAAAGGTTGTCTGGAAATCTTTCAACTAATAACTCGAAGCAAATTTGACATGGTTTACTTATGCTAGTTTAAAACCAATCAGTCGAATTCAAGGAAACTATATGACAGTAACTACCTATCAAGCGCAGTAGCTAAAACATTAGCTACATCTATCCAATAATCTGAATTCTGATGTGAGTTAAAAACATCAAACAAGAGCAATCTACCAACTATTCGGGCAGTAGTACATTAGTAAACGACTAATCTACACTTTTTTTCACCTATCCTCGTGTAGTATTGAGGTATAGTTATTGATAACCTATCGTGCCACATTTATTTAACCATCCCTCTCTTTTTTTCCCTTTCTTCACTTTAGGTGGGAAAACAGTCCTGCAATATATCGAATATCAAATATGTTGCTTTAAAGTAATAAGTCAAAAGTATAAATTGAACTAGTAGGCTCACCTCCTAATTCGATCATCATGCCACAAAAGGAAAATCAAATTATGATGCCGATCACCATAGTATACAATGAATATTGCAGAAGCAATCCAAAGAAAATTCTCTAAAATCTCAGTCCATGTTCTTGTCCTGGGAATTGAATGTGATTGTGATACAAATCTAGAACAAGCATCATCCTCAAGATCATCGCCACTCGAACCATATCCTTGACTAAGCCTCTGTCTCACATATCTACCGCTACCAGCAGGTGTTCCACCAGACATATTAACAAAATTGTTCTAAAGCAAAAAAATCAACAAATTTCTGTATACAACTCCTTTCTAACTCCTTGAAGCCAATCTAGCGGAAACCAACCAACCAAACATGTCAGCAACAACCAACCAAAGATTCCAAATTCTCTACAAACTCCTAACAAATATCCAAACCCCAATTCACTTGTAAAAAGAATCAAACAATGCAAACTATCTAACAACAAAAAGTAACTGTGTCTCTTCAGTTACCAAATTGCAGCTCATTCACCTGACACCCTACATGCCCAGTTGAATCAAAAACTCAACTATATCATCCAATCTGTAAAACCCATATCAAAAAACTCAAAATTCTCACAATCCATATAAAAAAACTCAAAATTCTAACAAACCCATATAAAAAAAAACTCAAAATTCTCTAAAACCCCATCATAAAACTCAAAATACTCACAACCCCAAATCAAAGATCACAACTTTCTGACACCCCAATTCAGGAATACCCAAAACTACTACAATAAATCAAGAACCCACATCATGGCCTCAAAATCTTCGACCCATCAAAAAAAAAAGTAGAATTCTCGAATACACAAAACGTAAAACTTCAGTTTTTTTTCAGATTAGAGTTATCAATGAAGAATTCAATACAGATAAGCACAACAGCAACGGTTAAACACAACAAGTGTTACTAATAATGACAACAAAAAAGGCCATGAATGGTTTTTTTTAGAGCTTTTTTTTTAGAGAGATCTGTGCATATAAACTGATGAGTAGTGAAGAAATTGACAGTTGGTAATGCCAGATTCGTTTCTTGAATTGTACCTTTAGGTATGAAGTCTTGATTAAAACCTTAATCTTCGTTATATGTGGAGTAAAATTTATTTATTTTTAATTTTGGTTTAGTATATAGTTTTATGCATGAAATATCAAAAATTACTTTTTAGGTAAATAAGAATTGAGATGGTTCGGATATATAAATAAGAGACCAACAAAATTGAAAGACGTGTGAGAGATTGGCTATAATAGGTCTTAAGAGAGGTAGAGGTAAGTCAAAGAATTATTTGAGATATTAAAGATAGACATGACATATTTGCGGTTTATCGAGGATATAACTCTTAGGAGTCATTTGGTGTAAGGTATAAGGTATAATAATCTCAGAATAAAATTTTGGTTTGAGGTATTAGGTAGTTCTGAAATAATTTATCTCATCATTTATGTCTTAGTAATGGATAAGTTATCTCATATACATGGTGAAAAAAATTTATTTCGAATAACTTATCTCGGGATAATTAATCACGAATAACTTGTTCCCAACCAAGCGACCCCTTAGATTGGAGAATATGGATTATCCCGGATAATTTGTTCCCAACCAAGCTGCCCCTTAGATTGGAGAATATGGAGTAGGAGCGGCTCAACTCTAAAGCCACTAACAAGAGAGAGTTGCTCTCGTACATATCACTTTCAACCTGAAGATAATGACTTTAGACCCTCGAAAAATAAGGCCTCAAAATTATTATTATTATTATTATTACTATAACTAGAGTTTTACTATCACATTTTTCGATTCTATTTTACCTGTTATTTTCTTTTCAAATTTATTTTGGTATACTTCAATTGAACCAAAAGTGTTTACTAGATATATTGTCATTATTGTCCTCGTAGTCAATTTTGGGTATGCAACGGATATACCTAATTATAAGCATTATACCTAATTGTGTGCATCCTAAGAAAGATACCTCCATTTTATAAAATAAATAAATAAAATGAACATCTTGAGATTAACTTAAAATTCAATATATTATGTGGCTACATTAACTTAAAATTCAATATATTATGTGGCTACTCCTAACTGAAACTAATCTCATGAATTATGATATAAATAACATAAACAAATTTTGTTACACTATCATGAGACATGTATTTAGATATAGTAATACATACCGCAATATGATCCCTCCATTTTTAATCAGAGTCTCAAATTTGAGTCTCGATATGGAGAAAATCTTGATAAGCTAATATATACCGCCTAGAGTTGCGATAGGTTGGATATGATTCCTCCGCTCTTAATCAGAGTCTCGCTATGGAAAAAATCTTGATAAGGAGTGTTCCCCTTTACCCTTTAATGTGTCTAACGTATTATAAATTTGAATTTAATTGAGATTTCAATATGAATACTGAATATCGAATAGAAAAAAAGAAGATATAGTAATACATTTGGGTGAAGACAAGAGTGAAAATATTAAAATAGTAGGACCATATTGCCTTTTGTGCCATGGCAATTAGTAATGTCCAAAGTGAGCATGCTTTGCTTGCCCACAACTCCACTCCTTTTATTTCTTTTTAAAATGTCTACTTGAGCCAACAAAAACCACATTCCCACAAATATTATCTTAATTTAAAAGATTATTGTTAAACAAAGCTTGAATACATAAAATTCTTTATATACTTGGATAAAAATAATGATAATAACTACAAATGGGTATATAAGTTAAATATTTTTTTTAGTGGAGTCCATGTTGATGAAGCTTCTCTTATAGTGGTTTATTAGTCTTGTCAAAAATTGTTATCTTATTTATTGTGATCAAAGTGTTTGGTTCATCTCTTATTAATAAGTCTTAATGAATGATGAATTTGGATAAAGACAGACTAAAGAAACCTAATTAATAATTTAAAATGCACACTCAACTCTTCACAGCCACAAATAAGAGGTTGCTTTCTATATGTTTTGATGATTTGAACTACAAAAACTTTACTTGAAAACAGAAACTTTGAAAATATCTCTTCTCAACAAATCAAGACTTTAAATTGTTTTTAGTTGCAAATGTATAAATGAAGTAGGTTTCCAAGAAATGTAGGCAAGATGACGACGACGACAACAACATACCCAGTATAATAAAAAAAAGCGTACAAGTTAAATCTAGAGAGGTTAAGATGTACGTAGACCTTCCTTAAAAGGAGGACAAGAAAATAATAAGTGTATACTCAAGAACCTAGAGTTTCTCCAAATGATGGAATAAATCCACCAAACAATTTACTTTAAAAAATTGAATCCACACTGATTTAGCTTATGAGCTATTGGATGTATGATATTCTCAGCTACATAATTTGTACAGACAAAAATTCTTCGAAGAAAGGAAAAAAAAACTACAAATACAAGTACAGAATGTTGGATACAATTCAATGGCCTGCAGTACTACTAACGCTAACCATATCCATTAACGTCGAGTATAGCACTTCTAAAGATAAATAACCTAAAAATTTCCTTGTTTCGGATTCACCACTGTTAACGTCCATTTGAAGTTTGTTTTCTTCAGAGAATCCATCGCCCATCACCAACCACCAGGAAATACATCCTTGAATATCTTCAGGGTCTACGTGTGCCACAAGACTGAGTGTTTCCCCTTGCTCTAGCTCAAATGACAAGGATAAGAAATCCCGGTTTGCTTTGATACCAACCATAAGGGCTTCTTCATGAAGCCACCGTATCACTTGGCTGGCAACCTGTAGCAGAAATTAATAGCTTGAAATAAGGACACATTGATGACTATGTTGCTGCAAGATGGAAGTGGCATTGTTTTCCAACGTAGATTGTATACTGATTTGTTAATCAAAAGGAAGGGTACAAATGTGACGCTTTTGCTTTTCCCTTTTTGTCATAACTGAGAAAATGGAGCTCGGGGCTTTGAGATTCCCTATGATGGTGGGCCATTATTCCCTTGTCTCCCCATCCCCCGGGGCCAACTGGCAAAAGGTTTGAAATCTAAAGGATAATAGGTTTGCCCCTCTATACATCCCCAATTAAATGTCAGGCTTTTGTCTGCGACAAGGTTCATACTCGTGACAGACGCCTAACTAAAGTCCGTGGTTTGGAGGTGGGTGAGGGGTGGGGTTTTACATTTCTGGTGTTTCTATGGTAACAAAACAACATTCTCCCTCACCATCATGACCATAGCTATCCACCAGAAGTTTGGCCCCTGACCACAAGATAACAAATTATCCTAGGCAGCAACACAAACAGTTTGAAAACCTTTGTCGCTATCACCCTCTATGTGCTACTCGTGTCACATAAATCATCCCAAGCAATACAACAGAAAAAGACTCAAAGAGCTCGGATGGTTCAACTGAATCACAGGAAAAATAAAAAATGTCTAGGATCATAGGCTTTCTTTTAAGGAAGGACCAGTTCTAGGATGAATAGAAGTTTATCCAGCCAGAAAATGAACTATTCTTCATAGCATGTCACACTTTCTGATATCAAAACACAATAGTAAAGAGGAGACGGACGAGGAGACAGACCTGCTGCAATAGTACCATTGGAAGATCTGACAAGTCACAGTCATATCTGTTCATAGGGCAAGTATTATCAGGCTTTCCTTTGAAGAGGCCAACAACATTAGGAGCACCTTCCCCTTCCAGACTGATGCAATCATCACGCACCATGACTTTTGTACGAAAGTGAAATTTCACATTCTTTACATAGTCAGATGAGTGAGACAGGCTTCCTGCATGGAGAATTGACTCGGGTACATCCATGGAGAGTGTCCATGATGATGTTCGAGAATGCCAAGTGGGATGCGATATCAATTGGACATATGGTATCCTGCTAACCTACAGACAAAACAAGAAACTCTTCAGATACATAATGGTTACATTGCCAAGCAGTTTACAAACCCAAACAGAAAAGTTCATACCAGACTTTCAAGCTCTGCAAGGACTTTGTTTGAGAAGATCCTATGAGCTAGAGAGACGCAGAAATGTCCCAAAAGGTTGGGACCATCTTTCACGGGCTGAGAAGATAATTGAGGTTTACCCAAAGATGATAATCTATTTTTGGCTTTTATAAACACATGTTCATGAAAAAGTTGTTGCAAATAAATCTCAAAACTAATTCGATTGGGAAACCCCAACTTTTTGAAGTCAAGTTTCCCTTCATCTAGTTTTGAAGCATCAACTGATTCAAAAGGCACAATAGCAGTTTCTGAATGTTCATCACCCACAGCATTAGCTGTCTGACCATCGTCAGTAGATGGTACAAGTGAAATGGACAGAGAAGCTCTTTGACCTATACTTAAACGTAACAAGTTTTCTTGTATTCCTGTCACGTCGGCACCCAAAGCTGGATTAAATGCTTCACGATTAACCAAATCAAACACCTGCAACAAGGACCAAATAAATAATCAGAAAACAGAAGTAGGCCACAAAAAATGAATAAGAAAAACTCAAAGGGTACTAGAAAGAGAAAGGAGGGAACCTAGAAATATACCTGCTCATCAAAGATTGCTCGATGAACTTCACGGAGTGTTGAATGAGTTTCTCTCACATGCTCATCATCACTTTTTTCTCTCTTAGTTTCTCCAGAAGAATCCTCAAAAGAGCCCTTTGGTTTCAGTCTGCTATGTTTTATGACACCACTAGGTGCACTTGCACCGAGAAACTCAAATTGAAGAGTCCGGCAGGAATTTGGCGGCAAATTCACAGCCAGCATCCCAGCTGGGTCATGCTCAATACGCACCACAGATGCAGAAGATGGGCGAAATGCAACCGCTGGATCATATAATGAAGTGTCAAATAAATCAATGTAAAACCCTTCATTTCCAGAAGCAGCAGCAACCATCCGATGCCATTTAACCTTCCAATTTTGCTGCAATCTATCAGCTCATCAGGAAATTGCCTAAAACTTTGAGGAAAGACACAAAGACATGGTAGTCTAAATGACTGAACACATATGTTCCACAATGTACTAATACTGTTAGTAGCCACAAAGAACAAACCTGATAAGAGCACCATAAAATCTTGCTTCTCTAGCCACTTGTTGTTCCAAAGCTTTGGCAGATTGCTTAAAATATTTCCCCAAATGCTGCAAAAGAAAAGCCAAATTACGAAACACATACAGCTTTAACTCATATATATACATCAACCACAACATCTTGCAGAAGGGATAAAGAAAAATACACGGAAGCATTGCAGCTTGGTTGCCATAGACACAGCAAGGTCTGACAGATGCTCATTGGGCAATTGCTTTGGCCTGGTCATGCTAGCCACTGTCACTGCATCGTTTGCCTCCACCTGTATGCAGAACAGCAGAGTCAATAATACAATATATAATTCACAGTTCCTACTAATTTATTCAGCTTATTATGCCTAAGAAAGGTGCTGTCTTAAATGCCAGGGAGAAGGGGCAGGAAGGGATTGAAGGAGCAAATGGACTGACGAATCTCATGCCACTTAAATAACTAGCCAAAAGCTTAAGTCAAATTTTCTAATCCTTAGTTGTCTTTATCATTCTGATAATGAGGAGTAAATTGATATGCTAGGGACATTATCATATGCCTTTTCTAGGTCAATGAACACCATGTACAAGTCCCTCTCCTTTTCCCTATACTGCTCAAACAATCTCCTTTCATGGCTTCAAGCTGAATTGGTTCTGACACACCCCTCCTCATCCTCATTTGGACCACCCTCTCCCAGACTTCCATAGTGTGGCTTAGTAGCTTGATACCGGTGTAGCTATTGCAATTCAGAATAGCCACGTTGATTCAATTAAAAAATCCAAAACATCCCTGCTACCGAGTAATAGAAATGTGGTGTATCCAACTTTGCACCTTTCCAAAAGGCCATGCTTTATCACGCACACATGGAATTCCCTATTGGAACAAATTAGAGGTAGCTTCTGTCTTTAGTTATTAATTCCTATGTTGTAAATAGGATGCCTTGAATCTTCTCTCTCTAACCACTTTTCAAGTACATTCAAGATCATATATGTGTGTATTTCACAGTTCTCTATTGTATTTTTTGAATTAGATTCATACCTTACTAATATTGATAACTAAATAACAATGTTCCAACCCACTCTCGTGATAAACCTCAACTTTGAATCAAAACCAGTGTGCTCTATTCTCATAAATGAAATTTCATTACATTTATCCATGATGCAAACACTACTCCATATCTTTCAGTCTAAAACTGCATGCCCACAAAAACTCAATTGGCCAATAATGAGTACAGCAAAAGACAAATATTTTCCACTTTCAAGCACATTATCAGGCTAAAACACACAGTTTCCTTCTTATGGTAAGTGCAAGAAACACAACCAGCTAGGCACAAGACATACTAAACATGTACCAACAAATAATCAATCAACTAACACCTCAATCCCATACTAGTTGGCATTGACTAAACCTCAGTATCAAGGCGGAGCTAGAGTGTGGGAAGCAGGTTCAGCAGAACCTAGTAGTTTTAGCCCAAACCTTGTACGTTTCATATGAAATTCATTTAATATGTACAAATTATTAATTTAGAAACCATTAACTCAAAAAGACTAAAATCCCAAACCTAATCTGCTCACCATTCATTTTGCTCTATTCAAGTTTATTTCACTAGAATAATAAATTACTTGTCTGGGTTCTCTAAATCTCACAATTATCCCTACACTGACATATTAGTCTTTGAGCAGACTCCACACAAACACCAGACCAGATGTAAATATAACAACAATTAAAACTTAATTTGAACTATTTTCTATCAAAACTATATAGAAATGAAGTTCAATCATTAAAATTATAATGTCACAAAATTCTATATGGTGAACCAAAATGCTAATGTTAACACTTACAGTGTGAATGAGATCGATAATGACTTGAAGCTCTTGATGAGCCAATCGCAAATTCTCCACCAAACTCTGCCATTGCCACGGCTGACTGCTACTTGTCTCCTTTGAAGAAGTAGCACTACTGCTTTTCTTCTGCTTCTTACTTGGCTCCTCTCTTTCCACTGCCCACGCAAAATCAATCCTCCTAATCAAATTCACCGTTTTCTCATCGTATCCTATATCACTGCAACAATTACGCAAAATCTAAATGTAAATATCCAGCTCACAAACTAATTATGCATGAAATTCTACATTTTTATATATAGAGAGAAAGAAAGAGTACGAAGGGAAGCGTTCGGCGCCTTGTTCTTCAATAAACTCTAAACGCTTGATCGGAAGCTTGTCGACGGAGATCTCCAGATCGCCGTTCATTTTCAGGGAGATTTACCGGGAAGAAGTGTCGGAGAAATCCCAAATTGTGCCCTAAATCGGGGAAGATACCCGTCGAAAAGAATTGGGCTTTGGTTTGCTAAATTCATGGGCCTATTAAGATCTGGGCTTAATCATTTACGAACCACACTATGGCCCATTGTATAGTTAGCAAGACTTTTTGGGTAAATGAAAATCTTGTAAAATACTTAGAAGACTATAAATTCTTGAGTAAATTTTAGGTTTAGCAAACATAAAAAAATTATATTTGTATGTCATAGCTATAGTTTGTATAATTGCGCTCCATAGCAGCAAACATAAATGGCTATTAATATGTATATTTCGGCATACATATACATAAAAATCTGTATTTGGGTCTATTTGTATATTTCAGTATACAAATGGGACCTGCAATTAATTTTTATACAACACATATGTATACCGAATGAGTCTATTTGTATATTTCAGTATACAAATGGGTCCTGCAATTAATTTTTATACAACACATATGTATACCGAATGAGTCTATCTGTATATTTCGGTATACAAATGGGTCATACAATTAATTTTTATACAACACATATGTATACCGAATGAGTCTATTTGTATATTTTGGTATATACAAATGGGATGGCAAAAAATATGAAATGTTTGCTGCGAATTACAAATAAAAGAAACTATGGCTATAACATTTAATTTAAATTAATAATTTGCTATTTTATACAATTTTTCCTAAATTCTTTTATATCAAAACTCAAATTCGAATTTGCTTCTCCATAATCTATATATCATTCTAACATGTGTAAGGTGGCTAACTCTCATTGTGTAGTTAGCGAATCGTTTCGTAGTTTCGATAGCAATTAGGTCTAGAGGAAAGTTATAAGTCTTATATTCATGCATAACTTTCGTATTAAGATTAACACGGTTAATAATATTAGTACATATATTAACTCAAATAAATTTTATGGGTGATTAAATTGTACTTGAATACATAGCAATAAAATATCTTAGTTTCTTTTCATTCTTGGCGGCTAAGGAATAATTTATATAGTGGCAGATCGATCTAATCACGAGTTCATAGATTCAGAAAATTCAATGATTTGATCTTAAACATTATAGTAACAGATACAACTCTTTGACAATAAATTTATTCCATATCTATTTTTGACGATGCATTAATATACATGTGAAATTTTATAAAGAAAATCAATTAATATCATATTTATAGAAATTTGTAATATAAAAGTATATATAAATGAATTTTGTATTAGAAAATGTCAAAATCGAAGCAATCAAATTTAAATCATGGATATATTTGATCAATTTTAACTATAAATATAATCAAATATACAATTTAAATCTCATTCTCTTAACTCATAATTCATAATAATTAAATTTTAAATTCATCACCGTCGAAGTGATACACCTCCTCAGTGAATCAAAAAGACATTATTGTTAGTAACTCTTAATTTTGAGTGTCCTTAGGCTACTAAAAAAAGTGTAGTATAAAGACAAAATAACAAAATACTAGTCAAATATTTTGATGATGTGTTTACAGTAGTGGTTGGTATGGCAATTTGACACGTTATTGCCACGTCATTTATTTAATAAAAATTCCAGCTTGTCATGATTACGTGTCATTTTTATTTCCTTCTTTGTTGGTATATGACAATTTATTATAATATATATATATATATATATATATATATATATTACAATTTTTCGTTGAATGAGATTTTGTTCGATAATTTACGCTCTAAATATCAGTTATTATAGATTAGGACTTGTTTCTAGTCTTTAGACGTAATTCATATACTCCTTTCTGATCTGACACATTCAAATTTAGTCCAATTCGCTTATCTATACGAACTCTACTTTGGTTTTAGCTGCCCAAAATGTTACTAATTTTCTTCAAAGACTCTTCTTTTACTCTTGTGTTTCTTTATAATAAAGTTTTCATCCAATTGAAAGAAACCAATTCATACTCAAACTCACACCAGTGTTGAATAGTAAACCCTCATATATCAAAGAAGTAAATAAAGTGTAATATAATGGACTTGTAATAGTAAAAGATGTTGTTTTTCTTCCAAAAATAAAGACAGGGACAAAAAAAGGTGTGTTGAAATCATGTTACACAACAAATTTATGGCGACTCACCAAAATTATTAGGATTTGGTCGTCAACTATGGACAAAACTACCAAGGTGGAGTATGATAGGGGCAGAGAGATTTTTTGGTATTGGAGCGTTGAAATGCATAGAGATCGGAAAGAATACAACGATGAAGGTATTTTACTAGGTTGATACTGACACTGAGAGATGAAAGCTAGGAGCGTGAAGCGATAAAATATCTTAATAATTTTAGTCATAAATGATGGATACTGGGAGTTGTGTGTATTGATCCATGTAATGTTATAGCTAACGTGTTAAATATACCACATGAGAAATACATTATTAGGATTTGGTGGTCAACTACGGACAATTGTGAGAATTTGTGATAAGGTTTTAATTTGATGAATTTTATAACGATCATGGCATAATGGCCAATTTCAAGAGATCGTTGAAATTAGTGACAAGATAACTTAACAAATTTTATAATAATCCGCTAAAATCACAAAGATTCGATGGCAACTTTTGGCCAAGAATCTATGCTATTTCTATTAAAACTTTTAAAAATGAAATCAAAATTTAAACAATGATACTAAAAGACCCTATTTGGTCCAAATCACCCCAATTTCTTACATGATTTTCCTCCTTATTTTTATTTAAATTTATGTCCAAATTCATTGCTTAAATATAATTATTCTAGAGATTCACATGGGATGATGATGATGGGTATCTGATTAATATATTAATTTTATATATGTGACAATAGGTAGATTTGATTTTATAGTCCTTTAATTAAAAAAATAGTTTTATATTATTTTTATAAAATAATCTTTATTTTTAAACGTAAAAATTTTAAGACCACTTTTTTCTATTCAATTATAAGTGATCATAACATATCATTTCCTTATTAAGACGTCTAAAATGTTATTTAAATTTTAGTCGTATATATATATATATATATATATATATTTGAAATACAACTATTTTAAAATATATTAATCCCCACTAAACCAAATCTGAATGGGAACACTAATATTTTGTTTAATAAATGAATGGCCCTAATTATTCAAGCTGATTAAGCATACAATTAATGAAATACGAGAAGGTTCACTAGGTATAAAAATAATAAAATTATAGTAACAAACACTTGAAATGAGGACAACTTTATACATACCAAATTTTGGGGCGGCGCTCCTAATAATTTTTTTTTCATATCTAGAGTTCGAATCTGAAATTTCTAGTTAAGAGTAGAGTAATTTTACCACTTCACTATACATCATTTTAGCTTTCGGAGTATCGTCTTTAATAAAAAATATTTTATCTTATATAGATTTTTGAATGAAAAATTAAATTTATCGAGCTCCAAAATGAATATAGCGGGAAATAAAGGAAAGCCAAGGTTTTGCATGTCTTTTTTGAATATTAAACTAAAACTATCACCACGTGGTATCTATTTGTTTTACAACCAATTGTCACCAATTTTATTTTATTTTTAATATCATTTCAAGAATATTTGTTTCTATAAATAACCACTCCATTACTACTCTACTTTGCAATTAATTCTTTAATTTCTTTCTTGCCTTCAAGTTTGTATTTTCTTCATTTGTTCTTGTCTTTAATTTGTTTGTTAATTTCATATTTAGTGGAAGAATATTATGGAAAATCCATTGCATTTAAAGTCATTAAATCACATATCAATAGTCTGTAGATCAGTTGAAAAATCTCTTGATTTTTACCAAAATATTCTTGGATTTTTTCCAATTAGAAGACCTGGTTCTTTTAATTTTGATGGAGCTTGGTGAGTACTAATTAATTAATCAAACATTAAATAAGATACTAATTAAACATATTGATTAACTATTAATTATGACATTTTTCATGTTGTTTAATTATGGAATTGGCATACATCTTTTGCAATCTGAGGATCCAGAGAATATGCCCAAGATTAACATCATTAATCCTAAGGATAATCACATTTCCTTTCAGGTTCACAACTTTCCATCACTCTTTCATCTCTAACAACAACAACATATTCAACGTAGTCACATAAATTATCAGGTCTGAATCGGGTGGGGTATACACATATCAACTTTATCTGGTTCCTACCTTGTGTGACATAGAGGATGTCAGATAGACCCTCGGCTCAAGAATCACTATTGACCTACATTTATTTCCAATTTAAAATGAACCGCCTAAACATATATAAATTATTACTTCTTATCTCATTTTTTTTTTCTGTCGCTATAGTTCGAAAAAAAATGTCTCAAAATATTTATCACTTTAGGAATTCAAAGATTAAAGTTAATTATTGTTTCCAACTCTATATACCGTATTAAAAAAGAATTCACGGCTCTCTTGTATTTATTGTTTTCTTAATAAGCATGAAATAAGCTAAAACGATAGTTAAAATTGTTATATGAGATTTATGACTTTCATATATACCCATTTTGAAGAAAATAACATATAAAAACTGCATCTTTTTTATGAACCTCCCCTTGCCATCATACCAAGGTTAAATATGAGAAATATATTATAATTAACAACCCAACCCATCACATCTCTATATGTAGTAGATCAGTGGTGTATGTAGAATTTTTCGTAAATATAATCGATTTATGATTACTATATATATCAAAGCAGTGACAGATGCAGAATTTTATATAGATGATGTTGATCTACATATCATTACTATATACATCATTTTAAATTGGCCAAAAAAAGTAAAATACATAAATAAATAAAAAGGAGTATTAATTACCTTAGTGGCTTATTGGGACATAACATATGATTGTCATGTTTTCTGATTTGTTACCAAATCTCTATATGAGAACCATTATTTTGTGTTAATTAGACTATAGTAAATTACTTACTAATTACTACGCAAAATGATCATTAGTCTGGTGCATTAAACTTTTGTTATAGACAATATATTTAAGAAAAAGTCTGACCACATATATATAGTCGATAGACCAAATATGATTTGACTTTTCTCTATAATGAGAACTTAGTGCAACGAGTCGATATGTTTGTTGATTGCAGTGTGAGAGCATGACAATGGTAGAAAATAGGCTAAAAGAGATGGAAACAGAGTATATAAAGTGCAGAGTTGAAGAAGGTAGCATCTACGTTGATCAAATATTCTTTCATGATCCCGATGGCACGATGATCGAGATCTGTAACTGCGATAACTTGCCGGTGATTCCACTTTCCGGCGGTGAAACACTTCTCCGGCCATGCTCAACTCTCCAATGCACCATGCAGCAAAACAAAATTCAACAAATGGTCTAGTAAAAAAAAAAATCGTGAAAAAAAGGTTCAAATTTACCCCTCCTTTTTTATCGTTCGAAGTTGCTCAATTTTGCTCTTTATTATATTTTTGGTCAACTTATGTACAATCGTCTCGTATTTGCTCTAGCCGTTAACGAAGCTCTAACATAAAATGAGTGGACTTACATGTCTAAATATTTCTTTTATAAAAGTCACAAATAGCAACTTTTCACCTTAGTAAATGAAAGATATTATTGTTGAAGTTTAATTTCGTGATAATAACTATCTATTTTTTTAATTACAAGACTGAAAAGTGACTAGCCGATGCTATTATCACAAACATTTCAAGAAATTTACCCCCAATTTTTTTTATTATGATTTAAAATTATCCTCATGTTGGAGCTCCGTTAAGGATCAAGAACAATTTTTATTTTTTTTAATAACAGAATAATATAAGATAAAATATTAAAGGATAAGGGCAAAATTAGTTGATTTCGGTTAATACAAAAAAGGTTTTAACCTTTTTTCTTATTTGACATTTTGCAGGAGCATGCATTTTTTCAAGAAAATGTTTTTCTTCGTATCGAACACGCTCTTGGTGTTCAATATATATATATATTGAATCCTTTTTGTACTTTTGTGTATCATATTCAGTAAGTGCAGTTTTTTTTTTTTTTGGATAAATAGGATGTCTGCTTTTTTGGTCTTGTTTTTGTTTACATTTGAAAGTGTTAAAAAATTTCAATAATCTACATGTTTTTCCAAGGTAACGTGTTCAAATGTGTGATCATCTAGTGTATATATATAAAAGAAAATTAATATTATTTTTATCATCAAATAACAATATAAAATACTAGTACTTAAATATGGATTGATGAACTATTATATTAGCAAAATGTGGCAATAGCAATTGTCCACACATAAATATGTAATTAAATGTCTACTTCAAATAATGCATTCACGTCACATCAATATAATGGATATGCATTTGTGACAATAAAAATCTTACAATAATCTGTGTAATATCAATTTTCAACCATTGGTTGCCACTTCATGTCTCAATCTTTGTGTATTATGCATTTTAGCCATTAATTGAATTAATAACAAAGGGCCACAAGAAACAAACAACAAATTGGATTTAATTGAAGGTATTATATCAGGGAAGACAGAAGATAACATCAAAAAGGTATAAAAACAATGAAAGACTAATGCTTAAATAAATACGGATATAAAATTTGAAATTTATGATCCATTCTTATATATAGCAATTTCGATTTATTATTATAATAAAAATAATTAAATTTACAGTCAAATGTCTGTAAATATATGATATTGTATTTATATAAATTCGTAACCAACATTCTAGATCTGCTATTAGTCCAATCCCATATTAGAGGCATGCAAAAAATGTCAGATGATGATTCTTAATCATCTGCACAAATATCATTGATAGAGTTACCTGCTATTTGTGTTAGTTGAAAAAAATAGATATCAGTGATGCGCTAGTGTAATCGAGGTGCGGCTACGATCCTTTTCTAGGACAACGTCTAGGTTCTAAAGAAAAAATAACATGACATATAAATCATTAACCCTTGCCCTCACTTAATTGGACTACACTCTGTAGAATGTTTTGATGAATTATGACAAATATCAAGTATATAAGTAATAATTTTAAATCTAGAGGTAAATCGTGTTCTCTCGCATAGGGTAGAGTCAATGTATTGATTACTGGTTCAATCAAACTTTAGTAGCTTTAATAATCTGATATTTATCTAAAGAACTGTATTGAATATATATATACAAATTATTACTTATTTTGAACAAATAATTTTAAAAAAATTAGAATTCCAATATATATATATATATATATATATATATATATACCATTGTGACAATCATTTTCATACCAAACATACAATTGTGACAATCATTTTCATACCAAACATACAATTGTGACTATCATTTTCATCCCTCACTAATTTTTGAAAGAATTTGCTAAACCTAAACCCCATTTGGTCTGTGGATAATAACACAATTGGTAATGTATCACTATAACAGGCCAATATGCTTGGTTCAAAGGGCCCAAAAATGGACAATGAGGATACTATGTCATATGTGCTAATGTAAAATCTTTTCCCAATACCTTTGCAATGAATAGCCCAATCCTACTTTTAAAAAAAAAAGAAGCATCTTTTCCCATTGAAAAATATTCCCTAGCTTTTTTCATAAATATTTTGATTAAATCAGTGAGAAAATAGAGACAGACAATGACAAAAAAAGAAAGGAGCGAATGATGTCAATCATCTCGACAAAGACATTCAGATATGAGAAAAATAAAGAAAGTTGTGTTAAACTTGTGTTTCTCCCAGCTGACTTGCACGCAATCGTCTTTTTTATTTATTGAAGAGTCAAACTCTCTGAAAAAATTGTATCTCGTAAGTTTTTAGAAGAAAGACGCAAAAATAGGTATCGGTAAAGGAAAAAACTTTATTTTTTCCGAACCGGAAGGTACATCTTCTAATCTTGCCAGTTTCCACACTATTATTATGGATATGGAGAATTTTCTTATAAATCACATTACTTTTTTGGAGAATACATAGGTGTGAAGGGGCAATAAGGTATTTACCAAAAGGGGCAATAAGCGCCCTTTTTTTAATAATATTATAAGCGATGTATTCTCGCTCGATAAAAAATGGAGTGAAACGGATTCAGGACCGTATCGAAGCTGTAGTGTTTTCACAAAGAAAAAATTAGGAAGCTTCCTAGTATTTCAGTAAGAATCTGTTTCCCATTGTGTGTTTTCTTAGTGAGCCGATCTGGTGAAAAATGGATGGAAAAATCATGTTTTATAACACAAATTTGTATTGATTAGCAGTGGAAAAAAACCCCTTTGTTTCTTGTTGAAAATAAAATGTTTAGTGTAAAGTGTATGATCCGACATTTAAGTCTCACATAAATATCCTTCCTAAATCCGAAAAATTCATTGTTGACTTCAATATGCGAGATTCGAATTCGAGACCTCTGGTTAAGAATGAAGGAGTATTTACCATTCTACCACAACCTTGTTGGTATCAATTCATGATTATATATAGAAAGATACATATACTTACCTTATAAGTGAATATATATATATATATAAGATTAAACTAGAATTAACATATTGAAACTTTAGTTTAAAAGTGGTCCTTAACTTGAGTAAAAAAAAATTGATTCAAGGAAAAAACAAGAGAGGATAAGTTTCAAACAGTGTGAATTTTGTCTAACCTAACATGTGAGGACTAACAACATTAATTCTTTCTCAAAGGAGTTAACATCAAAGGGTATAATTCATGTAAAAAAACCAATTTATCTTAAATTCACTTGTCTTCTCAACTCTCCATTCTTCAATAAATGTCTTTGAAAGAGATAGAAAATAATAGAGATGATAAATTGTGGGAATAAAGTTAGTTCTACATCTTGATGACTATTTAATGTTTTTGTTTTTATTTGTTTTGCTTTCTTGAGTGCTTTGAGGAATGAGGATGAGGAGGAGGAAAGAAGTTGATATCAATGATATGTATTGAAGTTGATAGCTTTTATTCACTCCATCAACCTATTGTATTAAAAAGTGTGGTAAGATGAATTGGATTTCTTCGATTCTAATTAGAGGTTTTAATTTTGGATTCAAATTCTAATAAAGAATGTTTCTTGTTTAATGATTTTTATGTGAGTTGAATAAAGAATATTAAGAATGAAATTACCTAAAGAAAAAAGTTGATAAAGATCTTATATATAATTATGATAGTGTAAAATCCTTTTTCGCGATAGGTAAAGAAATTAAACTTAACTTGAAATGATTTAACTTAAAATAAGTAAACAATATAAATAATTTTATTATATGAGAATATTTTAGCCTATTATAACAGACTATATGTCTTATTTATTATATGACTAACCTTAGTTTTTTTAAAAAAAATTCTACATAAAAATGTAAATACTTTTTCACATGGTCGGTATATAAAAATTAATCTTTAATAAGAAAATTCAAGTTTTTAAATTTCTAATTTTTTTAAAAAAAGAGATGAAAAACATCACATGTTCTATTAATAGTTTTCCTCTTTGTTTGCTAATAACTCAACATGGAGCTTGGATTTTTTCCACCTATTTGCCATTCCTGCCATAGAATGCTGTCCTCTCCATTTGGTTATTAACTATATAGAGCTACATACCTATTTGTTAATTTGAAAAGAAAATAAAGATATTATTTTTAAGTTTCTCTGTCGATGTTTCAGTAGCTAGTTACGTAAGATTTTCAATTAATTTAAATTAGTGCTACGTAAAACCATTAAAAAGAGAGAGCGTTAATTTGTACCAATTTTTTTCAAAAAAATAATTACATTCAATAACCTTGAAAATGACTGATCTTGAACTTTTGATTCCCACTTACTCCATAAGCAATACTTCAAGGATAAAAGGCAAAACTTGTTGATCTTAAATTTATGCTCACGAGGCAAGCAGAGTCAAAAGTTTAAGATCACCCATCTTTAAAATATATTATTTTGTAAATTACCCAATCTTTTTATAAATTCAAAGCTAAAACTCAAATCTCTAATTAAAAATATATATATTTTTTAAATTCATTCCACCATGACTATCAATGGACAAACAATAAAATATAAAGAAATAGATTCAATCTTCCATTCAATCAATACATATAAATAAATAGAGAAAACAAAAATGAAATACTAACATGATTTGTGATAGATGATTGAGATTCTCTTTATTCTTAATTAGAACTTTTGGATTTAAGCTGTGAAATAATAAGAATTACGTTGAAAGCGCCATCGTTATAAATAAATTTTATAATACATAAATTTTAATTTAATTAATTATAATGTATATATCAGATCGAATCGAAAAAATGATATGGGCCCTGAGTTATACTTAAGAGTGGCGGTGGGAAGGTAGGGGTCTGTATGTGGTTAGGAAAAATAACAAACAAATATGCCTCCTAAAGACTAATTTTATAATAGAGTCAAAAATACATCAAATCTTGTTTAAACAATACCACCATTTTATTATCCAAAATTATAGGCAATAACACATGGTTTGCTACTTTTGATTAGCCCTTTACCTACTATCTAATCAAACCATATTTGACCTTAATATTTATTCTTTTTATGAGCTAGCTTTCCAGATTCTAATTAGAGGCGTATTTAGAACGAATTTCATAAATAATTTGATTGTTTTGTTGTAATTATGTAAATGTATCAAAAATGGTTTTATTTAAATATTTAATAAAATTATATTTATTTTGAATTTATTGATTCTAGAAAGAATAGATAAGCTTATAAGCATTTTCCAATTTATTTACGTGTTTGATAAACTTGATTTTTTACAAGTTAGAATCAATCATAATTCCATAAATTTATCATCCAAACTTAAAAAGGCTTTTAACTTTATAAGCATTTTTAATTTGACATATTATTTTTTTATTCTTGTATCTCTATTTTTTTAATTTTTCTTTTGTAATCCTTGAAACACCCTTTCCAAGACAGAATTATTAATTCCCTCAATCATTCCATTTTGGCAATTCGCCTTTTTTATTTATTTATATATCTTTAGTAAATATTACTTTCTTTGTTTCATATGAGATGAACACTTTTTATTTTACACGATAATTAAGAAATTATGTTATTTTGTAAGCATTTTCTATTTTACACGATAATTAAGAAATCATTAATAGATTGATTAATTTTACTATTTTGTCCTTTGTTCATAGTATTAATTAGCTTCTTGATTTATTTTTTTAAATCTTTAAAATTTGTTTAAATTTCTAAAGCCCATATTAATTGTAGGGATGAAATGTGAAAAAATTAATTAATTCTATCACGATTGAGTAAGTGATCAAATAATATGAAATAAATATTTTTAGTAAGAGGCCTATCTAATATGATACCGAGGGAGTAATAATAAGGACATTTAAGTCATCTTAATATAATAATTTTATCTTTCGATATTTGATGCTTATTGTACTATGTTTTAATCAGCTTAACGAGACGGATCCTTGAAGGAGAGCTTTAGAGCAACGGTAAATTTGTCTTCGCCTGACTTATAGGTTACAAGTTCAAATTATAGAAGCAGCCGCTAGTACTTATATTAGAATAGACTGTCTATAACTCTACATTACATGCTTCGAAATACGACCCTTTCCTAAATCTT
Source organism: Solanum lignicaule (assembly GCA_029582545.1). Classification (NCBI taxonomy): domain Eukaryota; kingdom Viridiplantae; phylum Streptophyta; class Magnoliopsida; order Solanales; family Solanaceae; genus Solanum; species Solanum lignicaule. Next base: position 32,780 of record JAJOOF010016658.1, read on the forward strand.
ATTAATGTGTAATACTTTGTGCACCGAACTGACCTAAAATGGTCTTCAAATCATGTATTTCCCTTTGACCCTAACCACAAATAACCCCCCCCCCCCTCCACACCTACCCCCAAACCCCCTCATTCAAGATTTATATACATGAGTTTTCTCATCCCACCAAAATGCCATCCAACAAAACTCAACACACCTAAAAATAAAATGGCAACAAGAATAGTGGGAGAGAAGCAAAACAAAGGATCCATGTATGTGTACAACTTAGACACCGGAAATCCAAAGCCAAAGCCGAAGCCAGAACCAAACTTATCAACCATGTTAAAGAAAGGGATATCAAAAGGATGGCCCCTTAGAAGATCGAAAACGTATCGCGAAAATCATCATCAAGGTGAGTTAAAAACAAAAAACAATGTTGTCATCACAACAACAAAAGGAGAAACAACAAGAAAATCAGTTTCATCAATTGAAGGACAAGTTATTGTTAATAAGGAAATTCATGAATTATCAAGAAATCCAATTATTGAATCAAGAAAATCAGCTTCTTGTGTTATTGGAACAAGAAAATCATTGACACATGTTGAATTAAATGTGGCATCAATGGCTGTAATTCTTCAAGTTAAAGTATTGGTCACAGACATGCCAGGATTTATGCAAGTTCATGCTTTTAAATGTGCAAGAACTACTTATGATAGCTTGGAGAAATTTAGTTCCAAACATATGGCCTATAACATGAAAAAGGTACTCTCACACTCTTCGTCTCAAATTATCTGTCATACGTATTTATCTTTTACATACTCTTTAAGAAAAAAACTTTGACTATTCTATCGTTATTTATGTATTAAGATATAGTTTGATCTCTTCATTAAATATCTACTCTATTGAGGTTTTTGTAGTGTTCAAGAACTATTACCTCTAATAAGGATCGATAAAATGGAAAAATATAATTAATTTTGTCTTGAATCTGTAAAATGACAGATAATTTAAGATAACTATTTGTAGAACCTACGACAAATAATTTGAGATGGAATGAGTATGTGCTTGTCCCATCTATTTTACCTTTGAATTTTGTGTATGATAGTCATTCGAAGTCAGAGGTTTCAAAAAAAAAGTCAAGAAAATAAATACATAAAAAAATGAAGAGAATTCAATATATATATATATATACCTCAAAAAGTTTTTTTTTTTTTTTTACCTATTTACATGATATAATTTTTTGATAATAAAGTATTAATCGAGACCCATGAACAATGGTAACTCCACCGCTATACATACCACCTCATTATTTTCTTGGCCAATTATTTTCTCCCAATTCTGAAGTGGATTTTCCTTGTGAGTTTTTACACGAATTCTTATTTTAAAATTTTATGCAATTTAAGAAAGTTTAACTTGTATACGCGGATAGGTTATAAATTTTTTTTCTCCCTTAGGTAATTAATATAACTTACAAAAACAACATAATTATCTATCATAATTCTAATTTGGTAACCTATAACATGTAGTAAATAATATGTTATAATCGATTTAAAAATATATATAATATAATTTTTTTTATATTATCAGTATATATTTCCAATACCCTAAATATGAAATTATATGAAACCAAATGTACCTAGAAAAAGCCTCAACCACATGTGATATAGCTGAAAGAAGTTTCTCATTCTGTCTGTCTCCATTTATTCATATACTTTATATATCCTTTTTGCATTTATTATTATTTTATCCAAATATCTATGGTATAAAAAATTGTTTTGTTTTACTATAAGAAATTATCTATACAATCTCCTAAAATATTTTCCTTTAGTTATTGCCCATTTTGAGGGGAAAAGATAAAAGATAATTTTAATAAAATAACCTTTACTCATCTACTTATTTTTTTATGGCACATGTAACTGTTAGACAAATTAACACATCTTTGCAAACCTGTCAATCAGATCTGAGACAACTGATTGAGGGCTAGCTAAACCATATTATAAAAAATAATAATTGTAAAATTACATGTTAATAATAGCAAAATGTATCTCTAATCATGTGGCTAATTGTCAATTATTATTCACTACTTAGTCATCCCATGTGAATAACAAAAGCATAATAGTTGCTACTTGTAATTATTAATTGTGTATTGATCATTAACTAGTTGTCAATTACGGAGTAACAATACATGCTTCATATAATATATGGAAAATTAAGTAATGGAGTGCAAGGTAGGAGTAAGATCTGTGTACATACTATTCTTTCTAAACTTTATTTTTGGGATTGTACTGAATATATATTATTGTTGTTCTTAAGTGATGGAGCCGTAAATATTATGGTAAATTTATAAATATTCAAAAGCAAAGGAATTAAAAGCCTATATTTTAGTTAATTAAGATTAAATTTACTTAGTCAAATATCATAACGACTATAATAAGAATTTATCAATGACTGAGGGACGAAAAGTGCTATTACCAACTAATTTTTATATAAGAATTTTTATAACACTATCATATCACTCAAAAATAAATACAAGTAACTATTCATATTAATAACTTGGAAAATAAGACAAGTAATTTATTGCAACAAAACAAAGTACACCAATAAAGTTAATAGATAAAAACATATTTGAACTATCACTTTTTTCACAAGTTTCATACGGTAACTATCAATTGTTCTTTCTTCCTATCTCAAAGCTAATTAGGCCAACAATTAGTTGTTCATTCTTTCTACCTGAACTATCATCATCTACTCACGATACATTAAGAAGATAGATGGTGATAGTTCAAGTAAAAGAAGAGAACAACTAATAGTTAGAGTATGAAACTTACGAAAAAGTGATAATTCTGATGTAATATATCATGTTATATATCAATTTGTATATAAGTTAAATCGTATTCTAATGAGATTTTTGTTTGACAAATTTCAACAGGAATTTGATAAAATATATGGGCCGGCCTGGCATTGCATAGTGGGCTCAAGTTTTGGGTCATATGTTACCCACTCCACAGGTGGATTCCTCTATTTTTCAATGGAAAAACTTTATATTTTAATCTTCAAGACAAAAGTCCAAAAAACCATTGAGTCCTAAATAATTAATTTACTTTGGTAGTAATACTTTTACTTTTTGATTTTTATCACTTTTTTTTTAAATTTAGAATTATCTTTATTTATTTTTTAGATTTGTAAATGGAAATTCATTGAAATGAAGTGTGTATATGTCTTAATTTTTTAAAGAAAAAAATGTGCAATAATCCTATAGTATACTTCTTCTTGATCTCTCTTCTTTTTCAGGCTATATGATTATAACGATTTAAGAGAAGTTTCTCGTAAATTCATTCTTTACGATCAATTCATTAGTGTGTTTCCAATCGCGTAACTCAATAGCTTTTGTAAAATTTCATTTTGCGAAGGAGTGATTAATTTTTGTAAAAACAAACCAAAAAATGGCTTAGACACAACAATGACACAATACTTTCTCTAAATAATAATTGTGTAATATAATTTGTATAATAACCAAAACTATGACACCTGTGATTATCTGCTTTAATGTAAATATTGAGTACGAATAAATATTTCCGACCAACAACCTCTTAGAATTTCGTTTTCATGGAAAATGATTTAATTTTTCCCATTTTCTACTTTAAAAAGAGTCTCTTTTAGTTTTTATTTTTTATTTTTTATTTTTTATAGAAAATACATTTTGTATTTATGCTAATAATAATAATAGTTTCAATAATGTGCTCAATTATGTGAAATTGATGTGAAGAGTCATATAGTAGTTAAGCTTTGTATTTTAGGGATATATCTGCATTAGCACTTAATGGGAGAATTACTTTTTGGCTAAAGTACAAACCACTAGTGGCTAGATTTTAAACATCATTTCATTTTCCAAATTGATATATTGTCTTTATTGTATACACTTTCTATCACTATCTATTTAATGCCAACATTCAAGTAATTAATTCCATATCATTTTTGGCTTGTAGATCTTACTCCTCTACCCATCTAATCCTCATAAAAAGTGATATATATATATATATATATATATATATATATATATATATATATATATAAAAGGTGTGTAAAAGGAATTTCATACAAGTTAGAGGAGTAAACTATATACTAAGCCCATAGGAAAACTATGTTGCAATAGGTAGGTTTTGAGACATGCCCAAGACAAAAGGCAGGTTGATGAGGGTGGATTACAAAGGGATTGTCAGGCTTGTATGTTGGGAGGTTTCTGAAGAAGGGATGCAAATAATATCTTAGGCGAAACCTATATCTGAATGAGAGAGGAAACTAAAGATCTTTATAAGACATAAAACAAGTTTAAATGGTACATACACTTTTTGGCCTTGATGGTGTTGTAGTCCAAGGAGCAAATTTGTGAGGCATATTGGACCAAAAGAAATTATGTACTTGGGTTGTGAAAAGTATATATAATATCAGAGCCAGACACTCCTTTAGTATGATAGTGGGGTATAATCTTATAAGAGAAGATGCTAAGTCTCTAAGGGGAAGGGGATGAGTATATGTGACGGCTCTAACAAAGGGTCAGCCGACGAGGGTAGGTCACTAAAGTACTAGTAGGCGTCTAGGTTGGCAAAATGTTGAATTTGGGTGCACACCTTAGAAAAATCCTACATAAGAATAACGAAGGAAAATGAAGAGCTTAACAAGTTAGCACAAGTTCATAGGGTACACATGTTTTTAAGTTCGATGATGATGTAGTACAAGGAAAAATTTGTGAGGCCTCATAGGGTAATTTGCATGAATAGTACGTGCCATGTATATAGATCATGATAATTTTATATGTCTACCCCGTGCAACTAGGTAAAGATATTCACACAATCATGTTACTACGTATAAAGGTATTTATAAATAGAGGTATATCTAAAATCTAAACTTAATGAGTTTGGATGCCATAATATCTACTAAATATTCAAGTTACTAGGTCTCAAATTTAATATCTATATACATTTGGTAGATATTTATCACATACACAAATCTGGTCTAACTCAAAATTATTAGGTTCGGTTGAATTCATAGGCATCTGCGCCACACATATGATCTCCATAATAAACAATTATTAGGAATCTTGAAAATTAATTTGAATCTCTATAACAGTTAAATTACATCGACAATACACAAATCCTTTAATTTATGTAATCTATAATAACAATAATAACTAACAATAATATATTTAGAATAATTTCATAAGTGGAGTCAAAAGCGAACAATGATATAAAAACCTTATCCTTAACCTTATAAAGATAAAAATATTATTTTCGATAAATCATCGATTCAACCTTAATTAATTTTTGGTTATTAGTACACTACTAGGTGGGGTTGTTCAAGCCTAAACCTCCCCCACTTCAAGATGTTTTTTACTTAAAGTGGGACAATTCTACCTAAAATAAAGAACCATACAGGTTGTAATATAGTAATATGTGGATTATAGTAGCCAACACAAGACAACAAATTAATGGATTTTAATTGGGAATTGGGTGGTTTGTATAGCTATCAAGAAAATGACCTGTTTTTATATAAAATATATTAAATTCAATAACCACTTCATCCTTTGGTTTCTCCTTTGCCTTTTTAAAATATAACATAATTTCCAATGTCAATTATATTGTAAGTACTCTCTTCGTTTTAATTTAATTATTTTACTGTATTTTTAGTCTGTTTTAAAAAAAATATTCTTTTTCATTTTTTTGATAACTCTTTAATTTTTCAATGGAATATTTAAGATTACAAAATTAAACGTCATTTCAAAGTCAAAATAAGACAATTAAATTAAAACGGAGATAGTAGATGTTTGTTTACACCAAATAAGAACAAAGGTCTACAACAAATAATAATACTTGTAATTGTTTTAGGTGAACAAACTTGGAATTTTTCAATTATTATCAACTTGTTAGCAAAAAGTCAAAAAACCATGAAAAGCACAACTTTCTTGAACCTTCAAGTTGTCTTTAATATTCAAGAATGGCTATCTTTGCTATATGCATAGAATAAAATAAAATAAAAACATCTTCACACAAGAAGAGAAAATAGGTTAAAGAAATTATTGCAGAAAATTAAAATGAAGGAAGTAATGAAGTAATGATCAATAAAAAATATGGCTAAGAGAGACAAAACAATTTTAGAAAAGATGCAGTTTTTTATTCCATTGTTTATATTATTACAAAAGGAAAAATAATAATTAGATTTTATGCAATTTTTTGCGTCTATAACAACTAAATAAGATTTAAATATCAAATGTAATTGGATGTATATAACAATTAATCACTAAAAGATCTCATAACAAACAAAACTTGTTATAGAAAGATTTTGACTAAATCAAAACAAGACAAAACAAAAACTAAAGGTAACAAAACTCTCATCTTAAAAAAAAAAAAAAACCACGATTCATTCATATGGCTGAAAATAAAACATAGTACATATATTACCACAACAAAACACATAAATATATAACAAACATAGAGGTGATTAATTAATAATTTCACCAAAATATACACATATATTAATTAAGACTTACGTTTGACATTTTTTCTTGTTTTTTGAGATTTATCAATAGGCTTCCCAAAAATACCACAAACACCACAACCAGATACCTTAGGAGATGGAGGATCTATGGACGGTTGCATGTAGTTATCTGTAGTTCGAGACTTAATAGGTCTCGGCTCTGGCGATTTTTTTTCTTTTTTCTTCTCTTGTACACCTTCTTGATGATCAATTTTCTTGAGTTCTCCGGATAATAATTTATCATCCCATATTAAACCTGATGAACCTTGTCTTCTAAATGAAATTTCTGATCTTGGTAACATTTCTCCAATAGATGGTTGATCAGCCATATAAAAACTATAGTCTAAATAATTTTTTCTTCTTCTTCTTGATCTATATGAAATTGAGTCAAAATAGTTGTTCAATATCTTGATATATACAAAACAAGAAATAATATATATATGAAAAGATTAGTTGGACAATGATGTGATCATATATATATAAATAAAAAAATTTAATCATATCTTATTTTGTAGTATAGTGTGTTTTTTGATATTACTATTTTGCCCTTTGAAATTTGTGATATGGTTTTGAAGATTTGACACTACATATATACCATCATTAGTTACACTATAAGTATAGTTTAATTTATTATTAGTTTGGGTTTAAGTTATATTCAGTATTTAATGTAAATAATTTTTTTTACATCGGCGATATAATATCGAAATTAATTTTTTTATTAAGAAATTTTATAATATAAAAAGAAGACTTTTGTAGTAAAATACGGTTAATAATCTACTATAACTAGCTACATGTAAGGATAAATAGATAATATAATAAATTTTTTAATACTGATCATGTTATATATAACTTAAATATTTTTGGTAAAAAATAATAATTAAAATTTAGGATTTAACTTGTATGCCCTAATATTATAATAGGTAATGAATTTATTTTTATGTTATAAATTCATCTTTTATGAACGATTATCTGTAGTTATTTTTTTGGGGTGAATTTTTTGTTGAATTTGGTTCAATCATTGATATATATTAACAAGAAATAAGATATGAAAGGTTAAGTTGGACAATGACGTGATCATAATATAAATGAATTTCACATGTTTTAGTGTTTGAAATTATTTGTTTGCGATTTGAAGTTAGTGAAACTAATTGAATATTTGACACAAAACTATTGCGTACACTCAAAAAATTGTTCTATATATTGATAATATTGTAATTAATATTTTAGGGAAAATATAGAAAGAGAAATTATTAATGAAGGTTATAAATTTGACCAAGAGGAAAATATTTATACGATCAGTATACCTTCTTCTATTATTTATAAGTTTCAAAGATTTAACTTATATATACACACTAATATGGATATAATTTTTACATAATTAGTAGTATATTATTATTGAGAATTTTTAATGGTTCAAATAGTTATCTAAACTTTTACCTTATTGGTAGAAATCTGATTCTCCGTCTTTGTAATTTTCCTATTTACCTCCATATCCCTCCATATATTAAAAAAAAAAGTGTATTTTAACATATTGTACGTAGTAGGTATGTTATTAATTCATTTTTATGGACAATTATTTTGTAATTAAGAATAATATGATAGTGTAAAATTTATTCATGCATAATTCATCTCTAAATCAATTATCAAACGATCATTTGAAGGTGAGTTATGTATGTATTAAATCATGCATAACTAATATTATAAGTGTTTGTTTTGCAATTTAAAAATCTACATAACTAATACATGTGTAGGTTACGAGGGAATCTATGTATTATTTTATGTAGGATTAGAAGGTGAAATACATGAATAACTAAAATCTGCACAAAATAATACATAAATTTTTCGTCATAACTTTGTCCCTACATTACTAATATCTACATAACTCTAATCGGTTATACATACCAAAAATATAGTTGGTAACCAAAACTAATACCTGCATCATTTTCTATAATAATACCTTCTACCAAACGATGCCTAAATTGTTAAAACATACACTTGCAGAGTCAAAGTTTGGATTTGGTAATACATCATTATAATTGGATAATTTGATTTTGACTTGTGATTAAATTCAGATATCTCGAATTTAAGCCTCTAAAAATAATAAAATAGGTAATACAATGCATAAATTCAAATTTAATCATGTTCAATCCGCATACCGAATACACAAATGAAAACCCCCAACCCCAAAAAGGACAATATGTTGGATATGAAGGTAGTAAACCAATTTTGAAGAAATAAAAGTTAATAGAGGATAGTCTAAAATTAGAGTATAAAAGTAGCAGCCATCTTTGAATACAAAATTAGCATTCATGAAAACAATTATTAAGTAATAAATACAATGATTATTTATCCTGAATTTTTCAGATTGATTGATTTTATTATTTTGGGAAGTTTTTAATATTACGTAACTATGCCAATTCTTCAAAATAATATAATGTATATTAACCTATAAATCTTAAATACTATCTTCTTAACATATTATTTGTTGAAGTATATTTTTTCTGAATTTAACTATTAATGAGTTTGACTAATTCAACCAAATTAATAGGAATAGACCTAACAGATTCTGAGATTCATAATGGATAAACATTTATTATTATTACTAGATATAGGACCCCGTGCCAGCACGGGGCCCAATATATATATATTTTTTATTTTAATTTATATCATATTATGGAATTTGAGAATTTATTGAAATTTTTATATGATTTTAAAAATATTTTAAATTTTTAGCTATTGTGATTTGCAGTACTTTTTTTTAACATAATTTTGAAAATAATATTTATTACTTTTGTTTGTTCTAATTTATATGGCACACGCAGAATTTCAAATATTAACCCTTTTTTATATGTCTCTTTAATATATTAAGTTGTTAATTATTGTATTTTAT
>JAJOOF010016659.1:0-41850 GCA_029582545.1 Solanum lignicaule
CATATATAGAAATATATTATTTTAATAAATTTAATCCATTAAGCTGTCTGCTTGATTTCCTTCTTCAACCTTCCATCTTTAATTTGTTTTAGCTCCAAACTTCTTCAGCTTTATGTCAATTTAATCCTACAAATAAAATACACAATTTAGCACAATTCATAAAATTTATGCTCAAAAAGGACAAATATAAATAATAAATATGAGGCAAATAATGATTAAAAATATGTATTTTGACCTCACATCAGATACCTTCTATATGCCCTCTCAACCAACATAGAATTAGCCACAGGGGTAGAGACAGAAAAGAGTTCTAATAACACATTAGGGACCATAACAAATCTCCTAGGAACATAAGGAGTTGCAGAGGACAAGGTAGCACCGGAATCAACCAAAACATACACATCAATTTGAAAAACCTTTAACATACCAACCACCACATACGGGGAACTCTCTTGATCACCTTTAGTCTGGAGAGCATAGAATCGATTTTCTTTAGGAGCATTGTCACCCGAACCACTTGGATCGGATGAAGGGTAGGGTTGAGCCCTACGACGAGTATCTCCCTCTTTTTTAGCAACCGATGGACAATCCATTATCTTGTGGTACATGTTTCCACACCCAAAGCAAGCATTGGAACCCGTTAGACACTTACCCTCATGATTTCTTCCGCATTTAGTACAAGTGGGCATCAAAAACATATTACTATCTCCTTGAGTTTAAGGGTTAGACACCCTTTCATTGTTAGACCTTGGAGCAGCATTGGAAGAACCTTTCCCGGAGAACTTTTACCAAAACCTTGAATGACCCCATCCACCAAACCTAGACTATGAAAAGTTACCATCATCTGTTCTTGCCTACTTTGCTTTCCTAGATCTTTCTTTGAGATTTTCCTCTTCAATTTGTTGGTCATGCACCATCAGGTGTGAAATTTCCATGTCATCAACAAGAATATCGGTGCGGCACTCTTTGACTACCAAGTAGGACACACCCGATACAAATTTACTCATCTTGGTTCTACAATTCACCACAATAGAATGATCATATTTAGATAGTTGAGTGAAACTCAAAGCATACTCCCTTACACTAATATTTCCTTGCCGAAAGTTGATGAACTCAAGAACCTTGGTCTCTCTCATATCAAGAGGGATGGATCTATCAATAAAAGCACTTTTAAACCTTTCCCAATCAATGCGACCTGCTCCTTCCGGCCTTACCTCTTTCAATTGATTGAACCAAATCTAAGCAACCCCTTTTAGTTGATAAGAGTCCAATTTCACCTTATCTACCAGAGTCACTCCCATGATAAAAAGTATCTTATAGACCTCATCAATAAACTCTTAAGAATTTTCCTCAACTTTAGAGTAATAAAATTCTAGAGGGTTCATCTTTGTAAAGTCCATCACTCTTGTCGTTGTCGTACCCACATTGGGTTCACGGTGGTTACCCCCTCTCTATTGGCTTGGGCCATCACGACTTGAGCCAACACTTGGAAAGTCAACCTATACTTCACATTTGTTACATTCTCAGCCAACGGATCAACTGGAGCTTGAGGAAGACCTTCGGGAAGAACTTCTTGCCCCAACTTCTCTCGCTCATTCCTTCTAAAATTAGCCCTTCTAGATGTCATATCCTGAAAACCATCAAGTATATGAGAGACTTTATAGAGTTAAACTCCATGTCTAGACTTAGAGAAATGAAGAAGTGAAGTTTCTTAAGCATCTAGTAGCCTCTCATTCATAAATGTGGCATGCTTCACACTTATGAACAAGACTCTGCTTGACGTGGTTTTAGACATCCTAGAACCATTCAAAACCTTCTACTCTGATTATCAAGTTTGTCACGACCCAGCTATACCCCCTAGATGTAACAAGGCGTATAAGACCCTGAGAGGCCTCATACAAGTAACTTAGCATATCATAACATAAAGTAATAGAAAAGGTGCGGAAATTTAAAACTTTAACAATACAATCAAAGTCTTTATAAAAAGAAGCGAAAATCAAATACAATTGTCTCAAGCCATCTAAACATTATGGGTAAATCTTGGGACACAGCCCATATAATAGTCCACAACATAAAAGAAAGATATTAAGGATAATAGTGGTAAAATCCTCGAGGACTCACCAAATCTTCACTTTCTTTATCAATAATAAACCTAGCCACGAGTATGAGAATCAATATAGTCGGACCCTAAATTTGATAAGAATGTAGGCAAAGTATGTGTTAGTACAAAGATGTACTAAACATGATGTCTAGCATAAACAACATAAACATAATGGTTAGTCAATATAAACCATAAGCATAATCAATGAACATAAATCATCATCTTAATAAGAAGGGAATACTTCTTAAGCAACCTTACTCATCCTTAGTCAAGACTTGGGTGGTCATCTGCCTCTAGTAAACTTACCTCAGGGAATGCATATCAAGCAACAATCCAAGCTATTTCATTCTTCATATCATAGAACCAAGATGAGTAAGTTTATAGTAGGTGTGTGAGACATGGTGGGGGAATTCTTCATCAAATTGGTGGAATTCTAGGGGACTCCACGGAAGGAAGGATTCAATGGATGAAAAACCATCATACCTTGATTACAAAGCCCTAACAAGCTTGAAGATTGGAAACTTGACTTGGCCCTAGCTTCAACTTCTTATTTCTACTTCCAACTTCTAGAGAGAGAATATTGGAGATGACTTTTGGGATTTTAAGAGAATGACTTGAATGGGGCATTTTGGGGGTTAAAACTACATAAATAGGTGCTCTAGACTTAGGTAAAATGACACCACTTCAAATTAATTAAAACCGAAAAAGACACGTGTTTCCCTAAAATAGCTTCCAGTCGAGGACCTACGGACCCCCGACTAATGGACCATGGATGGAACTACGGTCCATTTTGGTCAACCATGGTTCGGTGGTCAGAGACATGCTTTTGGCCTTAGGACCTACGGACTTTGGACCATGGTCAATGGTTTGACCAACGGATCATTGGTCAGGCCGTGGTCCAGAGGCTTGAACCAAGTTGAGGTGTCCCAACCACGGACCCTCCCTATGGTCCGTGGGTGGCAACCATCGGTTGGCACCTCTAACTTTCTAAAATATTTGATTTTCCCTCTTTCTAATCTTGGGTGTTACATTGATGAACTCAAGCACCTTTACCTCCCTCATCTCAATGGCAAAGAACCTATCAAGGAAAGCAACCATAAATTTTTCCTAATCGAGAGGACTCGCAATTTCCGGCCTTCCCTCTTTCCTTTGGTTGTACCATATTTGAGCAACACCTATAAGTTAATAAGCGACCAACTCCTCCTTTTCCAACAGCGTCACCCTCATGATCATAAACACCTTATAAACCTCATCAATGAATTCTTAAGGGTCTTCCTCGACCTACAACCATGAAACTCTGGAGGATTCATTCTTGTGAAGTCCCTCACTACAGATGCCTCTATACCCGTATTTGGGTTTATGGGAACTGTCACGACCCAGGGGTACACCCTAGATGTAACATGGCACATAGAACCTATAAGGACTCAATATAAGCCACTTACCATATCATAACATAAGATAATATAAAAGTGCGGAAATTTTAAAAAAAATTCCATACCATCAAAGTGTTTTATAAAAGCAAAGTGGAAGTCCTATTACAGTTGTCTCAAACCATCTAGAACTTGAATATCTTCAGGACACAGCTCATACAATAGTTCTCAACATAAAAGAATGACATAAAAGGAAAGGTTATCAAATCCTCGATACTATGAGGACTCACCAAGTCTTCAATCCTTGATCTACTAGAAATATATCCACGAAGATGGAACCTAAAATTGCCGAACCCTACATTTGATGAGAATGTAGGCAAGAGTATGTGTTGGTACAAAAGTACTAAATGTGATAGCTAGAATAACATCATAAGATCATAACATAAGGGTTAGTCAACATAAGTCATATCCCATAATCATAAGAGATACTTAATGAAACATAAAATATAAGCATAAGAGACAATAACATAGTCATGGACATAATCTCTAACATAGGAATAATATAAGGATTAGTAAATCATTAGTCCTTCATATCATAAGAAGAACACTTCATAAGTAGCTTCAAGTCATACTTGTGCAATGCATGGATAAGACCCCATAAACTCAGCCACACTGAGTACAACCTTAGGCCATTATACATACTTATCATCTTTGATCTCATCCTTAATTTATTTCTCATAGATAACAGAATCTCTCACCATTAGTCAATCATAACAACGAAAGAAACTACATCACAATACTACCAAACCATACATCATATAAGAGAAACACTCTCTAGCTAACCTTACGTCATACTTGTGCAATTCATGGATAAGACCTCATAATCCTATCCATACTAAGCACCACTTTAGGTCATCATACTCATACTTCTTGATTAGGGACAAATCCTTCTTCTAAAACAATGGAACACTAAGAGATACATCCTTAAGCACATATTAGTTCCACTTCTTTACTTTTGAACACTATGAGATACTTCTTCAAGCATCTAAGTTCACTATAAACTTGATCACTATCAGATACTTTATTAAGCATGTCTAAGTTCATTAGGTATTTAAACTTTTGGAGATGATTCCTCAAGCATGTCATAGTTCATTATTTTTGAATACTTGGAGATACCTTTTTCAAGTATGTTTTAGTTCATTGTATATGTATATTGCTACTAGAATCCTAGACTCCATTAGGTGAAGGCTTCCATCTCTTGAGACCTACTTTGGGAAAACTCGGACTCTACTATGTGAGAGTTCACCCTTTACTTTGGAAGCCCGGACACAACTAGGTGTGAGGCTCCTTTATCTTGAAGACACGAACCCGACTATGTGTGAACCTCCATTTCATTGTCAATATCCATTCGGGCCAAGCATACACCCCTTAGACTAGTTATTAAGCCTTACTTAACTCATGACTGCTAGAGGGATGTCCTTGACAACCAATTCATGTTTCAATTGATTCTTTCACTTTATGCATTAAAACATTCATAATGTAGATGAGGTGGGTAAAGTCCTGCCGCAACAATACTATAAACTAGTCTACCATTCTCATATAGTCTTCACTCTCAAAGCCATTACCTACATAACTCAACATACTAGCTTTACTCTCAGAGCCCTAGCAATCAACATTCATGACTACAAGCTTACTCTCAAAGATTTACTTCTTCCAATCATCATACGTACCTAGATTTCAAGGCATTCTAATTACATGCTTCATTCTTAAGTGATTCTAGTCATATATCATCATAAAGGATCAATATTAGGCGTTGCTTGTCATGATCCATCACATATACATTATTCTAATTGAATTCATGTCTACATGCTTTTATTCATGAACAACTACTATACATATCACCAATTCTAGAAGATCATCTATGAATCTTCAATTTCCATTCACAAGGCATAAACCCACATTAGTTCAATTTAATCAATTGGACTAGGGTTAGGAATGGAACACAAGTAACTTCATCATAATAACATGATTCACTACTAATTTAATCATGAACCACCAATATCCACTCAGTTGGATTCATACTCAATATAAACCACAATATTGGAAGGAACCCTAACTTAAATTGGGGATTTCATCATCACAATTGTGGTATAACTAGGGGTCTCCGTGGATGGAAGAATCCATGGATGAATAATCTATCATACCTTGATTATAAAGCCTTACAAAGCTTGTAACAATGGAGTATTGACTTGACCTAGATTGATTCTCTTCTTCTTCTTTCTGAAGAGATAATTTCTTGGAGGGAATTGGGTTCTTTTTGGGTGAATTTTTAGGATCAATAAATTTAGGGGTCTGATGTCTTTATATAGGTGGTTTAAACTCTAATAAAATGACACCACTTAAACCCTAATTAATTCCTGAAAGCTCCATAATACCCTCACTTAACCGCCTAAGATATGTCTACTACCTCATCCACGAGACCACGCCTATGGGCAGTGAGTGCAACCACGGGGCGTGCTGGTCAATCGTGGGTGGTGGTTAGCAGCATTATTTATGGGACCTACGACCCCTCACCCACGGGGCATGGACCCCCTACGGGGTATGGGTCCATTTTCGTGGGTGGACTATTTTGGGGAAGTTTACTAGGGTCCTCCTTGAGGACCCTTGGTTGGTCCTTAGGGAGCCGTACCTTAACGATCAACCCCAAAATCCTTCACTCTAAGTACGGGAAGCTAAATTCACAACTCTAACCCTCACGTCAAGCTCTAGTTTAGCCTACTATTTTCTGGGTGTTACAATATCTCCCCCTTGGTTACATTAGTCCTCGAATGACGATTATAAACACATCTTAAAGGAAACGACTCTAGACTACCAGCCCTTCATTCATGCAACACATCTAAATGCACATAAACATGGAGGAAAACTTCTTCTCCTAGCAAAACACACTCAAAGCAACACAAGGGCGCAAAAACTTCATGTAACAACCCAAAATGCATGAAATTCTATATCTAATCATATTCAAGGAGGAACTACCATCTCCTAGCTAAAACATACACAACATACACTAATGGAGCATGTATGCAATTTACTCTCAAAATGCATTCATTCAAGGAGGAATCTCTCAACTCCAAAATAAAGGCACGCTCATTAATTCGTCTCATGAAGTCTATAAGAAACTTATACTCAATGCATTACAATATAAGGAAAGACAATGCACAAACGTCATTTCTATCAAGACCTAAGCTTTTTCATGAACATGAATATAAAGGAATCATGGCTACTCACAAACACACAATAACCTTTCTCTGTAGGCACACCATCTCCCTTTGGGAGTAATCCTAGGTGGACTTTCTAAGCACCAATACTTTCAATTCTAAGGTCAAAACAAGTTATCACTAAACATTGACATCCTTCACACAATAGGATTCTAAACCAAGGTGAATTACATTACTACTCTTTAGAGAAGGACTCTCAGACAACATATCTAAGCATTACTTTAACACCTTATTCCTGAAGTCTTCACAAACATACCCAAAGCTCAAAATTGGCAAGTAGGAATCTACTATCAACAACACATAACAATAATGTAGCCCACTCATACTAAAGATAACATTAAAGCCTTAACATATAAAGTGACAAAAGGCCAAACAATACCAAAATCTAGTAAACCATAAGACATATACCGGGATCAACATTCGAAGGTCACTCTTGATCATCTCTACCTTGAAAAGCATAAAACCTATTTTATTTTGAGCATCCCCATCCAAACCACTAGGGGAAAATTTCTTATCCTTTCTTCCCTTAACCTTAAGCACCGGGAAATCTCTCATTTTATGCCCACTCTTTCCACAACCATAACAACCCTTCGTACCAGCTAGGAACTTACCATGGTGATTACTTCCACACTTGGTGCAAGTAGGCTTAGGTAATAGAGACCCACCACCTTTCTCTTACAACCTTTGTCTTGGTTAAACCTAGGATTATTGGGATAATCTTGACCAGAATACCTTTGTTTAAACTTAGGTCTACCTTATCCATTGGACTTAGCATTGGAGAAGTTCTCATCACCAGTCCTAACTCTTTTCACCTCCCTATTATTTTCCTTGAGTCTTGACTACTTTAATTTGTTGGGCATAAACCATAAAACGTGAGATATCCATATCACCAAAAATCATGGTCGTACAACATTCTTTTTCTACAAAGTCGGACACACCTGTTAAGAACCTAATCATCTTATCTCTCAAATCTGCCACCATAGATGGAGCATACTTTGATAGTTGGGAAAATTTCAAGGCATACTCCATAACACTCATACTATCTTGCCTAACGTTAATGACCTCTTCCACCTTAGCTTCCCTCAACTCCAAGGGACAGAACCTATCAAGAAATGCTATTTTAAACACTTCCCACTCTATTAGACCCGCTCCTACCAGTCTACTCTCCTTCCATTGATTATACCATACTTGTGCTACACCCTTCAATTAGTAAGCGTTTTGATTAACGTTTCAAGGAACTTCATCCAATTTTAAGTGTCAAGGATCACAAGTCAGTATAAAACCCAACTAAATGAGTTGGGGTCAAATTCCATAGGGAGAGATACGTGTTTCAGATTCAATTGGGAGGTATGAACATGGTCAAATTAGTCATAGGAATAAAAATTGTCGAATAAAGACATCATTCAAATTAAGCGGTGACACGAATGTCAAATGGGGGTTTTGATTTTGATTAACAACTACAAACAGTCGCAATTAATGAAAATTAACAATAATGAGATGGGTTCTTGGGATGTGATCAATTATAGTCAATTATAGACGTATGGGTAATTGCAACTATTAGTAAATAGCTAGATATTAGTGAGTAAGCTAGGTTATAGTGGAGGTAAACTTTCTCTCAAACTATTTACCCCGAATCAAGTGGTTTCTCTCAAACATCAACAAGCAAGCAAAATAAGAGCAACCCACACCTTAGTCCATTCACTCTCTCGAGCTAAATTTGTCAAAATGAGTTTAGGATTCACTCTCTCGAGCTGAACCCAGGTCAACCCAATATCCACCGACCATCAACAATTAATTTTGGTTCTAAAACCTCTCTCTCTCGAGCAACCTAAGAACACAAACCTGAAACTGCATTTGCAACTACAATTCCTAAATTTAACCACAATTACTGATTAAACTCACTTCTAAATAGCATTAAAACTAACAATTAACAATACCAATAAATTAAATCAGCCCATAATAGATAGATAACACCCCAAGAATTGGGGTTTTAGCTAGACATTATAAAAAGGTAAAAATAGTTACCCAATTGATTATCCATCAACTGGGTAAGTGTAGATTCGTCCTTACAATGCTCCAATTCGAAAAATCTCAAAGACCCAATTCCAATTTCTCAAAAGTGAATTTCTGCAAACCCTCAAAGCTAAGGTAAAACTAGAGAAAACTAGAGAAAATCTATCTCCAGGTGTTCAAAAATTAATAATAGATTGTTCTAAAGAGTATTTGATATTAAACAAAATGTTCTAAAATGTATTTATAGTCGCCAAAAATGTGCTGCAAAGAGTCACTCGGTGAATTAAGTAGGGCTCGCTGAACCACTCGGCGAGTGTCTTGACGTATCAAGACACTACTGCCGATTCGATTGCCAACGATCGTTAGTCAATATATCACCCAACCAAGGGTTGGGATCGTTCCCACTGGGAGTGGTTTCGAGTATTAGTAGCTAAGTACAAATAAAGTCATTGTTAGTTGTAGCTAAAACACATTAACGACTAAAGACATAATAAATTAGGGGTGACACGAATGTATCATCTATTATCAATATGGGGTGTGTATCAAATAGGGAACAAAAATAGAGAAAATATAAAAATACGAATCAAGGAGATGAGATTCTTGGGATTTGATAGGAATATAGGACAAACTAGACTATTGGGTACATGCTTTTGATAGTAAATTCGTTGAACATTTGTGACTAGGCTAGACTTTGGTGGGGTAAATTCTCTATCGAGAAAGTTACCCCGAATCAAATAGGTTTCTCTCAAACACAGATTTGCCGCATTAAGCACAACCTCCGCCTTAGCCCATTCACTCTCTCGAGCTGAATGTGTGGGAGAATGACTAGGGTTCATTCTGTCGAGCTGAACCCATGTCGACCCAATACCACCGGCTATCAATTTAATAGTCTTATTTTTACGACCTCTCTCTCGAGCAAGCCGAAAACAAATAGATGAAATTGTATTTGCAACTACAATTGCATTAAGTCCATACACAACTACTTAACGAAATCACATTCAAACAACAAATAAACTATCAGCAAGAAACACCTAACAGTTAATTTAACCCAAATTCACATAATTACACCCCAAGAATTGGGGTTTAAGCAAGACAAGAAAAAGAGATAGAAATCGATACCAAAATGAGTTTCCATCAAATTGGTGTGATAAATTAAGTCTTAAAACACGTCAAGAGTTAAGAATCTTTGAGACCCACGTCCGATTTCTTGCAGTTGAAACCCTTTGAATCTTCAAGGTTCAAGAACAAAGTCTCCAAAACCCTCTAAGAACTTTGAACTCTCTCAAAAACTATAAATTGTTCTCTAATAGAATGATACTTAGCTAGAAAATTAAGACATGTATTTATAGTGTTCAAAAATTTGAGCTGCGAAGGATCACTCGAAGCAGTAAGTTAGGATCGGCGGTCAACTCAGCGATCCATCTTCTGGTCTATCTCATCGCTTATCTGCTTTTTGCCTTCAGCAACTTCGTATTTTGAGTAGTTGGGCGATGTAGTAATGCTTGGCGAAACTTCTCGATGACACGCCGACTGCTCCTTTTCATCGCTGAATTGATCTTTTCCTTCAAGGCTCAGCACACTGGAACAAAAGGCGATCTCCAGCCCAATCAGCGACACTCCAACTGGACTCGGCGATCTTCAGGCCTTCATTTCTTCGATCTTTTCATCCACCTTGTTACTTTTTGCTCGATAGCGTCCATGCTTTTTCTCTTAACTCAAATACCTGAAATTCAAAGTTTTTCATTAGTTATTGAGACAAAATGTGAATTTGAGGACACTAAACCTACCAAAATATAGCTCGAAATGAGTCCATTTTGTGGACGCATCAACACCTACAACTTAAACTTTATTGTCCTCAAGTAAACTAAAGTTAAGCAGTTCAAAATGGATGTCTCAAATAGTGCTACAGAAGAATCAATCATGAATATACACAACAAGACACAATTTACTCATGCAAAGATCAATTGTGTACTCAAAGACTCAAGTTGTGGCACACCATTATCAAAGATTCTGAAGCTCACAATACTTGCTTCAAATATAAGTTCAAGCTTAACAAAAGTATTTGAATGCCCTCACACAAAGTATGATTCCATTTTCACACATAAAGGTTTAATCATTTAAAGCTCCGTAATTAAATGCAACATTCACATTCAAAAAGAAGAACACAATGCATGCTTTCACCCATAGGTTTGCCCGTATTTTCCATCAACATTTGTTTCAGCTCACTCAAGATAAAAAAAAAAGTCATTACAAGTCTTATAATGGGGATAAGTGCAAATGTATGGTCATTTAGGCTCAATGACTATGATCCACATGAAATGTGGTGCTCACAACACTTCCTTTTCTTTCCTTTATCAAGTTCATTAGTGCTCACAAGCCATCCCCTTATTCATTTCCCCATGATGTGTTGGGAACCCCATTTCTTTTTGCATTTTTGAACTTTATTCCACAAGTTTTACTTTTTCATACTTTTCTTTTCTCGTTCTCATTTTTTAACATGGAGGGGTTCCATTTTTCTCAACACATGGATATAAGGGAATTTTCTTCCACTTCTTGATTTTCCTTATCTTTTCACCACACCCCCAACTTAGGCTTTTGGCCTAAGTTGGCTATTCAAAAACACCAACACTCATGAGGATATATGGGTAATGGATCAGGAAAGACTGTATTTTCATCAAGTTTCTTCCAAAGAAGGATAAGGCTCAAGGGGTGTTCAAAAGCGGTTCACAGACTCACAAGGTAGGTCACAAAAGTTGGCTCACTCTCGTTAAAAGTTGCCTAAGATCATATCAAGAGTTAGCTTAACATAATAGTCAACTGGACCAACGGGGTAAATTCTAGGTATTATCATGCATGGTTCACAAGCTCATCACACAAGGCATCGACAATAAAGTCAAACAAGACTCCACACTTTCACTAGTGTGCAATGATCATTGCAAGAAAATCAATTTGATAATTGGCTAATTACAAGGAGATCTGCATCTTCTCCCATAAAGAGCCTCATACGGAGCCATTTGGATGCTAGAATGGCAACTATTATTATAAGCAAACTCTATGAGAGGTAGGTGTTCATCCCAATTACCTTTGAAATCAATCACGCAAGCCCTCAACATATCTCCTAAAGTCTGAATAGTGTGCTCTGCTTGACCATCAATTTGAGGATGAAAAACAGTACTCAAGTTCACCTTGGAACCCAAACCTTTCTGGAATGACTTCCAAAATTGTGTAGTAAATTATGCACATCTGTCTGGAATAATCAACACTAGAACTCCATAAAGATATAACTTGTCCTCATGAAGATATAACTTGGCATAATCCTCTGCTGAATAAGTGGTCTGATTTAGTCATTCAATTTACAATCACCCAAATGGAATCATTCTGCGTGCAAGACCACGACAAACTTGTGATAAAGTCCATATTGATCATCTCCCATTTCCATTCCAGAATCTCTATATTATGAGCCATACCACCGGGACTTTGGTGCTCTACCTTGTTGACAATTCGGGCACCTAGCAACAAATTTTGCATTACCTTTCTTCATACTACTCCATGATGAGTCCACAAATTGGACTCATTTAAAGATATATTTTAATAGAATTAGTCTCTTCAAATGCATATTTTATCTCAATATCTGATGAAAACCAATAAGTTTCAGGTATTTGGAGTTTGAAGGAAAGCATGGATACTACTTAGCAAAAAATGAACAAAGGCAGCTGAAAGAACGAAGAAATGAAGATCTGAGAATCGCCGAACCCATTCGGCGAGTCACCAAAAGGTCTTATCCTCGCCTTCTGTTCCAGTGTGCTGAGCCCTAAAGGAAAGGATCAAATCAGCGGAGAAAAGGAGAATTCGGCGTATCGCTGAGTAGTTCTGCGAAGCTGTACTATATCGCCAAATTATCCAAACACGATGATGCTGAAGGATAGAGAAAGACGACGATAAAACCTACCGAAGGGCAGGTCGCCGAGTTGATCAGCGATCTTGAATAACGACGCCGAATGATCCGCTGTAGCACAGATTTTTGAGAACTATAAATACTCGTTGAGAGTTGTTGCTTAGTATTAGATTTTTATATAGAATTTTAAATATAGACTTTTGAGTCCTAAGCTTGGAGATGGTTTTGAAGAACTTGAATATTCAAAGAGTTTCAACTCCATGATTTTGGACTTGGGTCTTGAGTATTCTTCATTTTTGACTTGTTTTAAGACTTAAATATTCATACCCATTTGAATACAAACTCATTTTGGTATAAATTTCTATCTCTTTTACATGTCTAGCTAAAACCCCAATTCTTGGGGTGTGATTTTGTGAATATGGGTTAGATTATTTGTTGGGTATTGCTTGCTGATGATTTATTTATTGTTTAGATATGATTTAGTTTAGTAGTTGTGATGGAACTTAATGAAATTGAAGTTGCAAATACGATTTCACCTTGTGTTTTCGGCTTGCTTGAGAGAGAGGTCGTAAAACTAAGACTACTAAATTGATGGTCGGTGGGAGTTTGTCGACATGCGGTTAAGCTCGAGAGAGTGAATCCTAGTCCTTCTCCCACACACTCAGCTCGAGAGAGTGAGTTGGTTAAGGCGGAGGCTGTTCTTCATGCGGCAAGTGGGTGTCCGAGAGAAACCCATTTGATTAATGGTAAGTTGCTCGAGAGAGAATTTACCCCCACTATGGTCTAGCCTAGTCACAAATATTCAACAAATTTATTATAAAAAACATATACCCAATTGTTTAATTTATCCCATATTCCTATCACATCCCAAGAACCCCATCTCCTTGATTACTACTCTTTGCATTTTTGCTGTTTTTACTTACCTATGACAAAACCCCCAATGTTAATTAACACTTTTGTGTCACCCCTTTAATTTAGTATGTTTGTATTCGACAATCTTTTCAGCTATGACTAATTATAACTTAATTTTATTTTTTTACTAATTCTCAAAATCACTCCCTGTGGGAATGATCCCAACCCTTGGTTGGGTTAATACACTATTGTACGATCGTAAACACTTGCATTGGAAGTTGTGTCTTGATTATGCAAACATCAAAATGGCGCCACTGTCGGGGAGTGGTGTTATTTGAGAATTCTTAGATTAGTAGAATTTTTTGATTTCTTAATCATAGTTCACTTACTTTATTTTAAGTTTTGTTTTTTCTTTTTGTGTTGAAACAGAGGAAATGAGTATGGCGAACAATACTCGAGAGATAATGGAGTTCCCTCCGTTAGAGGTAATGAGGTTTGGTATCGTATTCTCACCTTCAAGCAATTAAAAGGTGAACGGATCAAAAAGTCATAGGCAATGTTTAATGAATTGATCAATCAATGCCCAAATCATGACATTCCCGATAGAGCTCTCCTTGATTGTTTCTACAGAAGTACTGGTCCTGGAAACAAGTGGTTGGTTGACCAACTCATTCCAGGAGGCATTGCGAAGCAGCCATATGTGATAGCAACTCAACTGCTTAATCAAATGGTCGAAACGAACCAAGAAGTAGAAAATGACTTCATGTTGGCCGCCCTAATGACTCAGATGGATGAGTTGGCCAAAAAGATGGTGAAGATCGAAGTCCAGTGTAAGAGGAAGGATAAATACATCACGTCTCATGAGTGAAGAAGTCTCAAGGACAATGAGGTTAAACTCCTTGAGGGAATGCTCTCAATCATTCTCCACAAGGTGACTGAGCAAGATAGAGAGCTGGAAGGAATGAAGGAAGACATAGAAGGAATGAAGCAGATGATTTGGTGTCATTCCAGAGCGGTCCAGCTGCTCGGGAACCTCATGGGTTATGTGTTGCCCGATCTCCACTCGAAACAAAATAGGGGGTTGCCTAGTGATACTATGGCTAACCCCAAAAATAGAGTTTGAGTGCTGACTTGCGTTGTGCCACGACGTTAACTAAGGCACTGTTTAGGAAGCAACCCGAAATCCTTGTTCTTATTTTGAGTTTATAAATAATGGTGTGTTGATTGTGTAGGTTTAAGTGGGAAAGCATTTGAAAAGTGCAGATGGGGAAAAGAATGACCTAGTTAGCGCATCGCCAAAGGGGTTGGCATGCCCGATTGAATCCGCCGTTTGGATCAAAATCATAGTAATTTGGGCTTGTAAAACTCGACGAGCCAAGGAGAAATTTGGTTAACCACCAACCAGGTCGGTGATTTCGATGCAGACCACCAATTGGATCATCACATTTAGGGAAGGTCCTGTAAAACTTGGCGAGGTAAATAACCAATGGGCGTGTCGCCAAGTATGTAGGCGAACATGACTAATATCGCCGAATGGGCACGAACCGAATGGTATATCAGGTCAAAAAGTTTGAAATTTCATCTTCCCTCAATTTCTAATCTCACAAAATCACATTTATAGTTCCGCATCTTGGTGAGTATTTTAGTCAACGATTTGTGCTCAGAGTTGGATTACTTTGCTGCCTAACATTTCGGTTAGTATTAATCGACAACTAAGGTTAGTTTCTGAACCCCTAGTTTATTTTTAGGAATCTTTTACTCATTTGCAATACTCATAGCCTGATGTCGTGTGCTGAGCCTATCTGGTAGGATTATAATGTTCGAATGCATATCTTAAGTCTAGAATCTTACCTATTGTATTTTTAATTTTCAAAATTCTGTATGCTTGTGTGTTGAAATGAGTCAAATTGTTTGGTTGTACTTGCGTGCTATCAAGTTTGGTAGAACTGGGAGACGTCTGATTCTCCCGGGATGATGGAAGTTATGGATTTTAGTTTAATTTCACTAGTGCAAGTGTTAATTTTATATTCGGGGATTTCAGGGCTGAATTTGAGAAGTTGGGTTGAAAATAGGCACATTGGGACGTTTGGCGAGCTAGGTCGAGCTTGCCGAACCACTCAGTGGTTCGCCTAATGTC
Source organism: Solanum lignicaule (assembly GCA_029582545.1). Classification (NCBI taxonomy): domain Eukaryota; kingdom Viridiplantae; phylum Streptophyta; class Magnoliopsida; order Solanales; family Solanaceae; genus Solanum; species Solanum lignicaule. The sequence continues at coordinate 15,644 of JAJOOF010016659.1, forward strand.
CCCATCTAGCCTTTAATTTCATGCTACTTATGTTGTTGGTTTCTATAACTTTCGGCGAGAAACCGGAGGTTGCCAAAAGAACTCGGTGACTAGCTGAAAGTATTTTCAATTGCCCTTGTCTGCAGTCCTAAAATACTTGTTGCACTATAATTTTCGGTGGACACCCCTTGCTCGCTGAAACTAGTAGGTGATTCACCGGCTGGTTCGGTGAATCTATCTTTTACTGATTATCTACGCTTCTGAATGAATTGTTTCTAAGTTTTTCCAGATATATTACAGACATGGATAGACGCAAAGTTGCAGGTAGAAACATGCCACCCCGCAATAAGGCAAAAGGGATTAAAATCAACGAAGGTGCAGTTGTATCGAAAGGAAAGCTACAAAAGTTTCCACAACTGGTGGGAAGGGAAAAGGAAAAGGCAAGGCACCAGCATCATCAGAAGTTAGCTTCGACAGTGAATAGCAGGGAAACCAAAGTGCAGCCTCTGGTGATGATGAGTTAATAATAGCACAGAAGGCTGAATTGCGATCTAAGAAGCTAAATGATCCATCTTGGATTAGGAATCCTCCACCTTCCACTCCTACTCCCCCAGTTCCAGAGCAGGAAATGGTGCTTGCACCACCAATACAGGGCCCTCCGCCCAAGTCAATGAAAAAATTAAAGACTAAGGGGTTGAGGACGATCCTTGAAGAAAAGTGTCTGTCCACATATGGGGTTATCGACAGGCACCCAAAGATAATGGATTATTTGAAATCTCACAAGTTCCAGATGTTCACCAAACCACGTGACCCGTATATTTCAATTTGGGTCAGGAGTTCTATGCCTCTTATGGAACCTTTATACCACAGAGGAAGAAATAGACAGCTGCTTTCAAACTAGTTGACTTCGTGGTCGTTAGAGGTAAAAGAGTGAAGTATGATGCCGATGAAATCAATGCAATTCTGGAGTGTTCAAATGACATTGAAGACGACTGTCAGCACATGATTAGAACAAAGACTCTGGAGAACATGAAAAAGTGGTTGGCCCCACTTATATCAGACGGTGCTCCAAAGTGGCTTGATTTTGGAGCACCTATTAAGAAGAAGGATCTGAACATTGCTGCACGATTCAGGTATGTCTTTATCAACAATACCATTATGCCATCCCAGAATGAGTCCATACTTCGCCATGCCAAAGTAGCTTCTCTGGGTTGCATCATTGATGGGACGAGACTAGATCTGGGGATGATCATTGCTTCAGAGATTCTCATGTGTGCCAAGCAATGTCAGACCTATCTTCCCTTCTCGATGTTGATCACTGAGCTGTGCAGACGTGCTCAAGTACCAAGAGATGCAAAGAAAGATGTGGAAGTGATTCCCACATCCTCCACTGATATCTGGAGGATCGAAGCTGAGTACCTTAAGGATCAGGAGGAAAAGAAGAAGGCATCCCCGGTCGACACAGAGTCATCACCTGCAGAGGCATCTTTGATTACTCTGACCTCTGGGCCTTCAGGTATCCCTATTGCTACTTTTTTTGATAATCCAGGTTCTTCTGCGGCACTGCTACCTAGACCTGTTGCTGCTGTCTCCCGACCTCCACTCACCCAGACGTCACTACTTTAGATGGGGCAGCTTGCCCACTTTGTTGATCGCCGAGCGTCCAAACTTGAAGCCTCAGTTCCAAGCATGATTCAGACTACTCTGGCAGACACGGTGACACCCCTGAGCTCTACCATTAATGCCTTTGAGGCTAGGATAGCGGTGTGTGAGCGTGACCAAGGATCCACTGAGGAAGTGACGGCTTTACAAGCCGCTGTTGCTGAGTTAAGGAAAGATGTGGACCAGCTGAAGTCCACTGATATGTCTATGGTCTTTGGGATGGTGGAAATCCCTGACGACTCAGTAGAGCCAGCTGAGCCCAATTTTGAGAAGGATACAAATGAGGAAAAGCATGGCATTGCTGAGGAGACTTCATCTGAGGGCCTTGATGAGGTTGAGAAGGCTATGATAGATCCAGCTGTACAAGCCTCCTTGGCAGATTTTCTTGTGGCGAACCCTAGTGGAACTACTGCTCCTCCTAAGGTTCCTCGAGGTACTGATGCCCAGGCTCAGGGTAAGGCACCAGGCACTGATGCCCTGACAGATGGAGCGACTGTGTAGACATGACCCTTCTTTACCTCAATCTCTGTCTTACTTTATTTTACATTCAGGATATTTTGTTATTGGCATTTGAGGAAAAATGTTTTTTATTTGTGGTGGGGTGAGGCCCACCTTTGTGTGCTATTGATATTCGTGTTTTGTTTGTATTTGGGGTGTTCTGTTTAAAAATTGTGTTTGATATACTGTTTCTGTGGATGTTTGAGCTTATGGCTCCTTTTATTTTAAATTGCAAAATTTTAAAGCCCATTCAAAAAATTTTGCCACCTCTCGCGTGTTGAATGTGGCTGTTCTTTGGCAAAATCTAAGTCTCTGTTTCGAACAATACCGATGACTTGAATAGTACTCTCCATCGAACGAACATGAATGTGCGGCTACGATGAGGCCAAATGAAGTTGCATAGACAATATGTGAAATCTTTGCATTTCGTTGTGACTAGCCTAGTATTGAATTGAGTTTCTTGTGATGATCATTGCACACTAGCGAAAGTGTGGAGTCTTGTTTGACTGTGGTGGCAATGCCTAGTGTGATGAGCTTACTTTGAACCATGCATGATAGATCCTAGAATTTTCCTCGTTAGTCGAATTAGCTATGAGATGCTATCTCTTGATATGATCTTAGGCAATTTCTAAGAGTGTGAACAAATTTGACATATACCTCTTTTGTGACCTACCTTGTGAGTGTGTGAACCGCTTTTGAACACCCCTTGAGCCTTACCTTTCTTTGGAAGAAACTTGATGAGATCATAACCTTTCCTTATCCATTACCCATAATCCTCGTGAAGTTGTGGTTAGTTGAATAGCACACTTAGGCCAAAAGCCTAAGTTGGGGGTGTGGTGAAAAGAAAAGGTAAATTAAGAAGTGAAAGAAAGTCCCTCTTACCCATGGTTTTGAGAAAAATGGAACCCCTCCATAAAAAAAAAGAGAAAACAAAAAGAAAAAGAATGGAAAAGAAAGTTGAGGCATAAAGTACAAAACAAATGGGGTTCCCAAACAATCCATAAAAAATGAATAATAGGATGACTTCTAAGCACTAAAGAGAATGATATAGGAAAAGGAAAGGAAGAGTTGTGAGCACCACATTTCATGAGGATAAAATTCACTGACCCTAAATGACCATACCTTTGCACTCAGCCCCATTACAAGCCTTGAAAAGACCTTTTTGATCTTGAGTGAGCTGAAGCAAATGTTGATCGGAAATACGGGAAAACCTATGGGTGAAAACATGCATTGTGTTCCTCTTTGTGAGTGTGAGCGTTGCATCTGATTTCGAAGCTTTAAACTGTGAACAATTGTGTGAATATGGAATAATTCCTTATGTGAGGGCATTTAAACACTTTGGTTGAGCTTGAACTTGCACTTGAAGCAAGTATTGTGAACATGAGATTCTTTGATATTGGTGAGTCACAACTTGAATCTTTGAGTGCACATTTGATCTTTGCATGAGTAAATTGAGTTTTGTTGTGTGCATTCATGATTCATTCTTGTGTAGCACTGTTCGAGACACCCTTTTTGAACGGTTGAAATTGAGTTTCCTTGAGGAGAAGCAAAAGTTTAAGTTGGGGGTGTTGATGAGTCCACAAATTGGACTCATTTAGGGATATATTTTGATAGAATTAGTCTCTTCAAATGCATATTTTATCTCAATATCTGATGAAAACCATTAAGTTTCAGGTATTTGGAGTTTGAAGGAAAGCATGGACACTACTTAGCAAAGAAGGAACAAAGGCAGCTGAAAGAACGAAGAAATGAATATTTGAGAATTACTGAACCCAATCGGCGAGTCGCCAAAAGGTCTTATCTTCGCATTTTGTTCCAGTGTGCTGAACCCTGAATGAAAGAATCAAATCAGCAGGAAAACGAGCAGTCGGCGTATCACCTAGCAGTTCCACGAAGCTGTACTATGTCGCCCAATGATCCAGACATGATTATGCTGAAGGATTGAGCAAGACGGCGATGAAACCTGACGAAGGGCGGATCGTCGAGTTGATCGGCGGTCTCGACTAACGATGCCGAATGATCCGCTGCAGCACAGATTTTTGAAAACTATAAATGCTCGTTGAGAGTTGTAGCTTAGTATCAGATTTTTAATAAAGAATTTTAAACATAGACTTTTGAGTCCTATGCTTGGAGAAGGTTTTGAAGAACTTGAAGATTCAAAGGGTTTCAACTCCAAGATTTTGGACTTGGGTCTTAAGTATTCTTCATTTTTGACTTGTTTTAAGACTTAAATATTCATACCCAATTGAATGCAAACTCATTTTGGTATAAATTTCTATGTCTTTTACATGTCTAGCTAAAACCCCAATTCTTGGGGTGTGATTTTGTGAATATGGGTTAGATTATCTATTGGGTCTTTCTTGCTAATGATTTATTTGTTGTTTATATGTGATTTCGTTTAGTAGTTGTGGTGGAACTTAATGAAATTGTAGTTAGAAATACGATTTCACCTTTCTATTTTCGGATTAGTCGAGAGAGAGGTGGTAAAACTAAGACTACTAAATTGATGGCCGGTGGGAGTGGGTTGACATGAGGTTCAGCTCGAGAGAGTGAACCCTCAACCTTCTCCCACACACTCAGCTCGAGAGAGTGAGTGGGCTAAGGCAGAGGCTGTTCTATATGCGGCAAGTGGGTGTCTGAGAGGAACCCATTTGATTCGTGGTAAGTTGCTTGAGAGAGAATTTATCCTCACTATGGTCTAGTCTAGTCACAAATATTCAATAGATTTATTATTGAAAGCATGTACCTAATAGTTTAGTTTATCCCATATTCTATCACATCCCAAGAACCCCATCTTCTTGATTAGTACTCTTTGCATTTTTGTTGTTTTTACTTACCTATGACAAAACCCCCATTGTTAATTGACACTTTTTTGTCACCCCTGTTTGTCTTCGATAGTGTTTTCAGTTATGACTAATTAGAACTTAATTATTATTTTTCTACTAATTCTCAAAACACTCCTTGTGGGAACGATCCAAACCCTTGGTTGGGTTATTAGACTATTGTACGATCGTAGACACTTGCATTGGAAGTTGTGTCTTGATTACTCAAACATCACTCCACCAATAGGCTTCTCTCAAATCACGATACATCTTTGTGGAACCCGAATGGATAGAATATTAGGAGCTATAAGCTTCCTTCATGTTCCTCTCTTGAAGTTAATCCACCCTTGGCACACACAATCTACCTTGATGATTAGGATCTATAAGCTTCCTTCATGATCCTCTCTTTCACCTCCGACACTAATGATGATTCATCCTCGTTAATCACTACTACTCCTCCTTCGCTGGAATCCATTAGACGAACTCGCAATCGTGCAAGTCTATGCACATCTTTTGCTAACTCTTTCTTGTCTTCCTCAAAATGGGGGGTACTACCCAAACACAATCTTTTCAAAGCATCAGCAGTAACTTTAGCCTTACCTGGGTGATAGAGAATACTCATGTCATAATCCTTGAGTAATTCCAACCACCTCCTCTATCATAGATTAATATCTTTCTGACTAACACATACTAAAGGCTTTTATCATAGGTGAACATATCTACATGAACACCATAAAAATAATGGCGCCGTATTTTCAAAGCAAATACCATGATAGCAAACTTTAGATCATGGGTTGGGTAATTCTTCTCGTAAATCTTAAGCTGTCTGGAGGCATAAGCTATAACTTTGCCATTATGCATTAACACACAATCCAATCTGACTCTGGACACATCACAATATACAACAAAACCTTGCGTACCCTATGGTAAGGTCAACACTGGGAAGTAGTCAATCACTTTTTCAATTCCTGAAAACTTTTCTCACAAGCTTCAGACCATTGAAACTTAACTGTTTTCTGAGTTAACTTATTGAATGGAGATGAAACAGATGAGAACCCTCGACGAACATCCTATAATAGCCAACCAATCCAAATAAACTCTTAATGTCAGTTGGAGATGTGGGTCTAGGCCAGTTTATCACTACCTTTATCTTTTGGGTGTCAACTAGAATTCCATCACCGAAAACAAGATGGCCTAAGAATGCCACAGACTCAAGCCAAAATTCACACTTAGAAAACTTAGCATATAACTCCCTATCCGTGAGAGTTCAAAGGACTGTTCTGATATGGCTAGTATTATCTCCCTTATTCCTTGAATAGATTAGAATGTAATCAATGAGTATAATAATAAACATATATAAATAAGGCTTGAATACTCTGTTCATAAAGCCCATGAATGGTGCAGGAGCGTTAGTCAAACGAAAGGACATAACTAGGAACTTAGAATGACCATAGCGGGTCCTAAAACCTGTCTTAGGGATATCAGTTTTCCTTACTTTTAACTGATGATAGCCAGATCTGAGGTCTATGTTAGAAAAACAAATGGCACCTTGAAGTTGATCGAATATATCATCAATTCTAGGAAGAGGATACTTAATCTTGATTGTAGCCTTGTTCAACTGACGGTATTCTATACACATTATAATGAACCATCTTTATTTCTCACGGATACGACCGGAGCGCCCCAAGGTGAGACACTTGGTGAATAAAATCTTCTCAAGGAAATCTTTCAACTGCTCTTATAACTCTTTCAAATCTGTTGGTTCCATTCTATATGGCGGAATAGAGATAGGATGAGTATTGGGAAGATTATCTATACCGAAGCCTATTTCTCTCTCAGGAGGGACTCCAGAAAGATCATCTGGAAAGACTTCTGGAAACTCTTTTACTACTAGAACTGGCTGAATAGAAGGTGTTTCAGCACTAGAGTCATTAACTCGGACTAAGTGACAGACACACCCCTTGGAAACTATCTTTCTCACCTTAAGGTACGAAATGAAGCGACCCTTAGGCACTACTGAACTACTCTTCCTCTCTATAACTAACTCAGTAGGAAACTGGAACTTAACAACTCGAGTTCTACAATCAACTGATGCATAACATGCATGAAGCTAATCCATACCTATAATGATATCAAAATCTACCATGTCTAACTCAACAAAATTAGCCATGGTGCTCTTGTGATTTACGGAAATGGTACAATCACGGTAGCCTCTGTTAGTTAGAATAGAGTCACCAAAAGGTGTAGAAACACTTAAGGGCTCAAGAAGTTTCTCAGGAATAACATCAAAATTCATCGCAACATAAGGAGTCACAAAAGATAGACTCATTTCTGGATCTAGAAAAGCATAAAGATCAAAATTAAACACTTGGATCATACTAGTGACAACATCTGGCGAATCCTCTTGCTCTTGGTAACTAATAATACCATATAGACGGTTTGCTCCTCCACCTGCCCTTGAAGTTTCTCCTTTAGATGCATCCCTGTCTGGTAGAGCAACTGAAGAATATTGGGCTTTATTGCCCCCATTACCATTTCCTTATCTGTTCTTAGGGAACTCTTTCATAAATTGACCATTCTGACCACACTTGAAGCAACCCGTGAATCCATCACGACAAACTAATGAGTGGATCCTATTACACTTAGCACATGTACGAGTACCATTACCTCCTTATGCCACACTACCTTGAGACTGGGAAGGTCTAGCTCTGAAATTTTGTGAATTCTGATTGTTGAACTCACCTCTGTTTGTTTGTGCAGGTGGACTAGTAGATGATGGAGCAGGTCTCTTTTGCGTATGTTGGGAAGATGACCGGTTGGCATTACTCTTCTGCTGCCCAAACTCATTCACTATGTTAACTTTCTTGCTTTGGAACTCTTCCCTATATCTCAACTTATCGTCCTTGATCTGCTACACATGGATCATCAATCTTGTTATGTCCATGTCCCCTATTAGCATAACTGCCTTGCCCTTTTTACTTTACAGACAAAACAGCCCAGCAACGAACATGCTCATCATGCTCCTCATGTTAGTAACCATCTCCGAAGCATAGCGTGAAAGTTGGGTGAACTTCAGACTGTACTCATGCAAATTCATAGATTCCTACTTCAGAGTGAGGAATTCCCTTACTTTTTCCTCTCTTAGCTCATAGGGAAAGAAACGCCCCATGAATGCACTCTCAAACAAAGCACAACTCACTATCGGTGCATCCTCAGCTCTTCCCTTCTCCCATTGGTTACAAGCTGATTCTACCAACAATCTTCAGTTGTTATGCAGCTAGTTCTTGTCGCTCAGCATCAACAACATGGATAACCTCAAACACTTTCTACAGTTCCTTTACAAAGTTTTTTGGTTCCTCAGTGACGCTTGAACCAGTGAAGTTTGGAGGATTCATCCCTTAGAACTCACGGATCCTAGAAGTATCAGCCACTTCCTGTCGATTTTCTTGTTGTTCCCCCACTTGGTTGGTAACAGTTTGAGTCACCATTTAGATAGCTTCCCGAAATTCAGCATTGGTGACCTCTCTTTGGGGTTGCACTTCTGATGCATTCGGTACCCCTTGTTCCTCAACATTCCTTCTAGTCAGACAACCTCAGATAGCTCTTTGTGGAGGCATGATTTGAAAGATACGCACAAGCATGAGTTAGAAAGAAACTTTTAACTGGATAAACTATATCGCACGAAATGAATATGAAAGAAGTAAGATAGTTCCTAAATGTTGCAGCTTCCTAATTATGGATGTGGTGCGCTTTACACCAATAACTAGGACTCTACCGACACGACTTCATAGACTCCGTAGGACTCTTGAACTCTGTGCTTTGATGCCAAGTTTGTTACGCCCCGAGCCTACAACCTAGGAGAGACTGATACTCGATAACCATTGCTGACCCCAAGTGAACACTTTGCCTGGTTTAAATCTTTGCGAAAGACTTACTAAACATACAATGTACTTAACTACAACCTTAACTGAACTCTTTCAATAGATAAAGTTAGAATGTTCTAAAAGTAAACATTCAACTAGCTATAGTGGCAACTCAAGTCTTATAACAAAACAACTGAAATGAATAAGACTTATGAACTAATAAGGTCTAACTGTCCGTGAAGCCTCTAATACTCTGAGGGATGTCGGGAAAAGAACACCAAACATCCTAACAAATGGAAAAGCAAAAATAGTGGTAAAAGGGATCCTCCGGCAAGCAAGGAGGCTCACCAAATAACTCTGAAGCTCAATTGGATCAACGAAACACAGGATGCTGATCCTGGTTACGTGTTTCTCCATCATAAAAATGATGGAGGCCAAATGGCACTAGTACATTGAATGCACGAGCATGCCCGGGAAATTCCAAACTAGACATATGCTGGAAATGGAAATGAAGAAAACTTACCTCGTCTCATCTCAACTTAACTCATTTCAATATAAGGCATAAATAGAAATGCAATATATAGAAAAGCTTTAAAACCTGTAGATCACAACTGAGTGTATTGAAAACACAACAATAACTTAGTTTGTATATAAAAATAGAAGTAACTCTGTGGGAGATTATTTATTCGACAACCATCATTATGAGCTAAGTGATGGTACAACGTCTTGCCTCATGCTGCCAGAGCCATCCTATACTTTGCTGGGGTATAGAACCTAACTCACTAAGTGGATCCACTAGTCTATACTAAAAGCATTAAGGAAGCATCTAAAAAGTATGACCCTTTCTACCAATGTTGGCTACATGGTTTATGGAGACTTGAGTTATATGAACTCGTCCCCATATCGGTGCTCAATACTACTACCAAAAATGTAACTAGTTCAAATGTTTAAAAACATAACTCTTCTATGGTTTTGAGATTATTACTCAAAAGATCTTTCACTTAAAAGAGATGGTACTAAAACTACTCATGAAGACTTTTCTGGAAATCAATTTTTCCTCTCATCTTAAATGTAAAAAACATTTACTCTTTGGGAATACTTAGTTCCCATATATCATTTTGAAGAAATGAACTTGGACCTACTCTTTCTCAAACTCAATGCCTAAGTCTTTAAAACAAGTTTAAAACTATTGTAAAAAACTTCGAAAATATTGAAGCCTCAGTTCCAAGCATCATTCAGACTACTCTGGCAGACACGGTGACATCCCTGAGCTCTACCATTAACGCCCTTGAGGCTAGGATAGCGGTGTGTGAGCGTGACCAAGGATCCATTGAGGAAGTGACGGCTTTACAAGCCGATGTTGCTGAGCTAAGGAAAGATGTGGACCGGCTGAAGTCCACTGATATGTCTATGGTCTTTGGGATGGTGAAAATCCCCGACGACTAAGCAGAGCCAGCTGAGCCCGATTTTGAGAAGGATACATATGAGGAGATGCATGGCATTGCCGAGGAGACTTCATCTGAGGGACTCGATAAGGTTGAGAAAGATATGATAGATGCAGCTGTACATGCCTCCTTGGCAGATTTTCCTGTGGCGAACCCTAGTGCAACTACTGCTCCTCCTAAGGTTCCTCCAGGTACTGATGCTCAGGCTCAGGGTATGGCACCGGGCACTGATGCCCCGATAGAAGGAGCGACTGTGTAGACATGACCATTCTTTACCTCCATCTCTGTCTTACTTTATTTTACATTCAGGATATTTTGTTATTGGCATTTGAGGACAAATTTTTTTTATTTGTTGTGGATTGAGGCCCACCTTTGTATGCTATTGATATTCGTGTTTTGTTTGTATTAGGGCTGTTCTGTTTTAAAATAGTGTTTGATATACTGTTTCTATGGATGTTTGAGCTTATGGCCCCTTTTATTTTAAATTACAAAATTTTAAAGCCCATTCAAAAAATTTTGCCACCTCTCACATGTTGAATGTGGCTGTTCTTTGGAAAAATCTAAGTCTCGGTTTCGATCAAAACCAATGACTTGAATAGTACTCTCGATCGAACGAACATGAATGCGCGGCTACGATGAGGCCAAATGAAGTTGCATAGACAATATGTGAACTCTTTGCATCTCGTTGTGACTAGCCTAGTATTGAATTAAGTTTCTTGTGATGATCATTGCACACTAGCGAAAGTGTGGAGTCTTGTTTGACTATGATGGCAATGCCTAGTGTGATGAGCTTACTTTGAACCATGCATGATAGATCCTAGAATTTTCCCCGTTAGTCCGATTAGCTATGTGATGTTATCTCTTGATATGATCTTAGGCAATTTCTAAGAGTGTGAACATATTTGACATAAACCTCTTTTGTGACCTACCATGTGAGTTTGTAAACCGCTTTTGAACACCCCTTGAGCCTTACCTTTCTTTGGAAGAAACTTGATGACATCATAACCTTTCTTTATCCATTACCCATAATCCTCGTGAAGTTTTGGTTAGTTGAATAGCCAACTTAGGCCAAAAGCCTAAGTTGGGGGTGTGGTGAAAAGAAAAGGTAAATCAAGAAGTGCAAGAAAGTCCCTCTTACCCATGGTTTTGAGAAAAATGGAACCCCTCCATATAAAAAAAAAGAGAAAAGAAAAACAAAAAGAATGAAAAAGAAAGTTGTTGAATAAAGTACAAAACAAATAGGGTTCCCAAACAATCCATGAAAACTGAATAATAGGATGACTTCTGAGCACTAAAGAGAATGATATAGGAAAAGGAAATGAAGAGTTGTGAGCACCACATTTCATGAGGATGAAAGTCACTGAGCCTAAATGACCATAGCTTTGCACTCAGCCCCATTACAAGCCTTGAAAAGACCTTTTTGATCTTGAGTGAGCTGAAGCAAATGTTGATCGGAAAATACGGGCAAACCTATGGGTGAAAGCATGTATTGTGTTCTTCTTTGTGAGTGTGAGCGTTGCATCTGATTTCGAAGCTTTAAACTGTGAACAATTGTGTGAATATGGAATAATTCCTTATGTGAGGGCATTTAAACACTTTGGTTGAGCTTGAACTTGCACTTGAAGCAAGTATTGTGAACATGAGATTCTTTGATATTGGTGAGTCACAACTTGAATCTTTGAGTGCACATTTGATCTTTGCATGAGTAAATTGAGTTTTGTTGTGTGCATTCATGATTCATTCTTGTGTAGCACTGTTCGAGACACCCTTTTTGAACGGCTGAAATTGAGTTTCCTTGAGGAGAAGCAAAAGTTTAAGTTGGGGGTGTTGATGAGTCCACAAATCGGACTCATTTAGGGATATATTTTGATAGAATTAGTCTCTTCAAATGCATATTTTATCTCAATATCTGATGAAAACAATTAAGTTTCAGGTATTTGGAGTTTGAAGGAAAGCATGGATACTACTTAGCAAAAAAGGAACAAAGGCAGCTGAAAGAACAAAGAAATGAAGATCTGAGAATCGCCGAACCCATTCGGCGAGTCACCTAAAGGTCTTATCCTCGCCTTCTGTTCCAGTGTGCTGAGCCCTAAAGGAAAGGATCAAATCAGCGGAGAAAAGGAGAAGTCGGCGTATCGCTGAGCAGTTCTACGAAGCTGTACTATATCGCCAAATGATCCAAACATGATGATGCTGAAGGATAGAGAAAGACGGCGATGAAACCTATGAAAGGGCCGGTTACCGAGTTGATCTACGATCTTGAATAACGACGCCGAATGATCCGCTGCAGCACAGATTTTTGAGAACTATAAATGCTCGTTGAGAGTTGTTGCTTAGTATTAGATTTCTAATATAGAATTTTAAATATAGACTTTTGAGTCCTAAGCTTGGAGAGGGTTTTGAAGAACTTGAATATTCAAAGAGTTTCAACTCCATGATTTTGGACTTGGGTCTTGAGTATTCTTCATTTTTGACTTGTTTTAAGACTTAAATATTCATACCCATTTGAATGCAAACTCATTTTGGTATAAATTTCTATGTCTTTTACATGTCTAGCTAAAACCCTAATTCTTGGGGTGTGATTTTGTGAATATGGGTTAGATTATCTGTTGGGTCTTTCTTGCTGATGATTTATTTGTTGTTTAGATGTGATTTCGTTTAGTAGTTGTGGTGGAACTTAATGAAATTGTAGTTACAAATACGATTTCACCTTTCTGTTTTCGGCCTGCTCGAGAGAGAGGTGGTAAAACTAAGACTACTAAATTGATGGCCGGTGGGAGTGGGTTGACATGAGGTTCAGCTCGAGAGAGTGAACCCTCAACCTTCTCCCACACACTCAGCTCGAGAGAGTGAGTGGGCTAAGGCAGAGGCTGTTCTATATGCCGCAAGTGGGTGTCCGAGAGGAACCCATTTGATTCGTGGTAAGTTGCTTGAGAGAAAATTTACCCCCACTATGGTCTAGCCTAGTCACAAATATTCAACAGATTTATTATTGAAAGCATGTACCCAATAGTTTAGTTTATCCCATATTCCTATCACATCCCAAGAACCCCATCTTCTTGATTAGTACTCTTTGCATTTTTATTGTTTTTACTTACCTATGACAAAACCCACATTGTTAATTGACACTTTTTTGTCACCCCTGTTTGTCTTCGATAATGTTTTCAGCTATGACTAATTAGAACTTAATTATTATTTTTCTACTAATTCTCAAAACCACTCCTTGTGGAAACGATCCAAACCCTTGGTTGGGTTATTCGACTATTGTACGATCGTAGACACTTGCATTGGAAGTTGTGTCTTGATTACTCAAACATCACTCCACCAATAGGCTTCTCTCAAATCACGATACATCTTTGTGGAAACCGAATGGATAGAATATTAGGAGCTATAAGCTTCCTTCATGATCCTCTCTTGAAGTTAATCCACCCTTTGCACACACAATCTACTTTGATACCTCAATACACCATCTCCCTCTTGTTCAGAAACCATTACTCTTTGCTTATGAACATTTGCTTTAAAATCAAGCAAAATAGGATCTTGGTCTTGTTTCTCTTTCACCTCCGACACTAATGATGATTCAGCCCCGTTAATCACTACTACTCCTCATTCGCTGGAATCCATTAGACGAACTCCCAATCGTGTAAGTCTATGCTTATCTTTTGCTAACTCTTTCTTGTCTTCCTCAAAATGGGGGCTACTACCCAAACACAATCAGTAGTAACTTTAGCCTTACCTGGGTGATAGAGAATACTCATGTCATAATCCTTGAGTAAATATAACCACCTCCTCTGTCAGAGATTAAACTCTTTTTGACTAAACAGATACTGAAGGCTCTTATCATAGGTGAACATATCTAGATGAACACCATAAAGGTAGTGGTGCAGTATTTTCAAAGCAAATACCACGACAGCAAACTCTAGATCATGAGTTGGGTAATTCTTCTCGTAAATCTTAAGATGTCTGGAGGCATAAGCTATAACTTTGCCATTATACATTAACACACAATCCAATCCGACTCTGGACACATCACAATATACCACAAAACCTTGCGTACCCTATGGTAAGGTCAACAGGGAAGAAGTCAATCACTTTTTCAATTCCTGAAAACTTTTCTCACAAGCTTCAGACCATTGAAACTTAACTATTTTCTGAGTTAACTTATTGAATGGAGATGAAACAGATGAGAACCCTCGACGAACCTTCTATAATAGCCAACCAATCCTAAGAAACTCTTAATGTAAATTGGAGACGTGGGTCTAGGCCAGTTTTGCACTACCTCTATCTCTTGGGTGTCAACTCGAATTCCATCACCGATAACAATACGGCCTAAGAATGCCACAGACTCAAATTAAAATTCACACTTAGAAAACTTAGCATATAACTCCCTATCCTTGAGAGTTCGAAGGACTGTTCTGATATGGCTAATATTATCTCCCTTATTCCTTGAATAGATTAGAATGTAATCAATGAGTATAGTAACAAACATATCTAAATAAGGCTTGAATACTCTGTTCATAAAGCCCATGAATGGTGCAGGAGCATTAGTCAAATGAAAGGACATAACTAGGAACTTAGAATGACCATATTGGGTCCTGAAACTTGTCTTAGGGATATCACTTTCCCTTACTTCTAACTGATGATAGCCAGATCTGAGGTCTATGTTAGAAAAACAAATGGCACCTTTAAGTTGATCGAATATATCATCAATTCTAGGAAGAGGATACTTATTCTTGATAGTAGCCTTATTCAACTGACGGTAATCTATACACATTCTAATGAACCATCTTTCTTTCTCATGGATACGACCGGAGCGCCCCAAGGTGAGACACTAGGTGAATAAAACCCTTCTCAAGGAGATCTTTCAACTGCTCTTATAACTCTTTCAAATCTGTTGGTTCCATTCTATATGGGGGAATAAAGATAGGATGAGTATTAGGAAGATTATCTATACCGAAGCCTATTTCTCTCTCAGGTCGGGCTCCAGAAAAATCATCTGGAAAGACTTCTGGAATCTCTTTTACTACTAGAACTAGCTGAATAGAAGGTGTCTCAACACTAGAGTCATTAACTCGGACTAAGTAATAGACACACCCCTTGGAAACTAACTTTCTCATCTTAAGGTACGAAATGAATCGGCCCTTAGGCACTGCTAAACTACTCTTCCACTCTATAACTAGCTTATTAGGAAACTGGAACTTAACAACTCGAGTTCTACAATCAACTGATGCATAAGAAGCATGAAGCTAATACATACCTAGAATGATATCAAAATCAGCCATGGTGCTCTTGTGATTTAAGAAAATGGTACAATCACGGTAGACTCTCTTAAGCTATAATAGACTCACCAACAGGTGTAGAAGCACTTAAGGGTTCCAGAAGTTTCTCAGGAATAACATCAAAATTCATCGCAACATAAGGAGTCACAAAAGATAGACTCACTTCTGGATCTAGCAAAGCATAAACATCAAAATTAAACACTTGGATCATACCAGTGACAACATCTGGCGAATCCTCTTCCTCTTGGTAGCTAGTAATACTATATAGACGGTTTGCTCCTCAGCCTGCCCTTGAATTTTCTCCTTTAGATGCATCCCTGTCTGGTAGAGCAACTGAAGAATATTGGGCTTTATTGCCCCCATTACCATTTCCTTATCTGTTCTTAGGGAACTCTTTCCTAAATTGACCATTCTGACCACACTTGAAGCAACTCGTGAATCTATCCCGACACAATCCTGAGTGGATCCTATTACACTTAGCACATGCACGAGTCTCATTACCTCCTTATGCCACACTACTTTGAGACTGGGCAGGTCTAGCTCTGAAATTTTGTGAATTCTGATTGTTCAACTCACCTCTCTTTGTTGGTGCAGGTGGACTAGTAGATGATAGAGCAGGTCTCTTTTGCGTATGTTGGAAAGATGACCGGTTGGCATTACACTTCTGCTGCCCAGACTCATTCCCTGTCTTAACTTTCTTGTTTTGGAACTCTTCCCTTTATCTCAACTTATCCTCCTTGATCTTTTACACATGGATCATCAACCTTGCTATGTCCATGTCCCCTATTAGCATAACTGCCTTGCCCTCTTTACTTGACAGACAAGACAACCCAGCAACGAACAAGCTCATCCTGCTCCTAATGTTAGTAACCATCTCTGGAGCATAGCAGGAAGGTTGGGTGAACTTCAGACAGTACTCATGCACACTCATAGATTCCTACTTAAGAGTGAGGAATTCCCTTACCTTTTCCTGTCTTAGCTCATGGGGAAAGAAACGCCCCATGAATGAACTCTCAAACAAAGCGCAACTCACTATCGGTGCATCCTCAGCTCTTCCCTTCTTCCATTGGTTACAAGCAGATTCTAGCAACAATCTTTAGTTGATATGCAGCTAGTTCTTGTCGCTCAGCATCAACAACATGGATAACCTCAAACACTTTATGCAGTTCCTTTACAAAGTTTTTTGGATCCTCAGTGACTCTTGAACCAGTGAAATTTGGAGAATTCATCGTTTAGAACTCACGGATCCTAAAAGTATCATCCACTTCCTATCGATTTTGTCATTGTTGCCCCACTTGGTTGGTCACAGTTTGAATCAGTATTTAGATAGCTTCCCGAAATTCAGCATTGGTGATCTCTCCTTAGGGTTGCACTTCTGATGCATTCGGTACCCTTTGTTCCTTAACATTCCTTCTAGCCGGACGACCTCAGACAGCTCTTTGTGGAGGCATGATCTGTAAGATACGCACAAACATGAGTTAGAAGGAAACTTTTAACTGGATAAACTTTATCGCATGAAATGAATATGAAAGAAGTGAGATAGTTCCTAAATGTTACAACCTCTTAATTATAGATGTGGTGCGCTTTACACCGATAACTAGGACTCTACAGACACGACTTCATAGACTCCCTGGGACTCTTGAACTCTGTGCTCTGATACAAGTTTATCACGCCCCGAGCCTACACCCTAGGAGAGACTGACACTCGATAACCATTGCTGACCCCAAGTGAACCCTTTGGTTGGCTTAACTCTTAGCGGAATACTTACTGAACATAAAATGTACTTAACTACATCCTTAATTGAACTTTCTCAATAGATAAACTTAGAATGTTCTAAAAGTAAACGTTCAACTAGCTAAAGTGGCAACTCAAGTCTTATAATAAAACAACTGAAATGAATAAGACCTAAGAACTAATAACGTCTAACTGTCCATGAAGCCTTTAATACTATGAGGGATGTCGGGAAAAGAACACCAAACATCCTAACAAATGGAAAAGCAAAAACAGTGGTAAAAGGGATCCTCCAAAAAGCAAGGAGGCTCACCAAATGACTCTGAAGCTCAATTGGATCAATGAAGCACAAGATGTTGATCTTGGTTACTTGTATCTCCATCATAAAAATGATGCAGGCCAAATGGCACCAATATATTGAATGCACGAGCATGCACGGGAAATTCTAAAATAGACATAAGCTGGAAATAGAACTGAAGAAAACTTACCTCATCTCATTTCAATATAAGGCAGAAATAGAAATGCAATATATAGAAAAGCTTTAAAACATGTAGATAATAAATTAATGTATTGAAAACACAACAATAACTTAGTTTCTATATAAAAATAGAAGTAACTCTGTGGGATAATCTTTATTCGACAACCATCACTATGAGTTAAGTGATGGTACAATGTCTTGCCTCACGCTGCTAGGGCCGTCCTATACTTTGCTGGGGTATAGAATCTAACTCACTAAGTGGATCCACTAATCTATACTAAAAGCATTAAGGAATCATCTAAAAAGTATGACCCTTTCTACCCATGTTGGCTACATGGTTTATGGAGACTTTAGTTATATGAACTCGTCCCCATATCGGTGCTCAATACTACTCCCAAAAATGTAACTAGTTCAAATGTTTAAAAACGCAACTCTTCTGTGGTTTTGAGATTATTACTCAAACGATCTTTCACTTAAAAGAGATGGTACTAAAACTGCTCATGAAGACTCTTTTGGAAATCAATTTTTCCTCTCATCTTAAATGTAAAAAACATTTACTCTTTGGGAATACTTAGTTCCCATATATCATTTTGAAGAAATGAACTTGGATCTACTCTTTCTCAAATTCAATGCTTATGTTTTAAAACTATTGTAAAAGACTTCGAAAATATTCTAAGAACTCTCTAAACTTGACTCTTAACTGTACCTTGAATTTGAATTGTCGATTCAAGGGTTATGATCTCATGATGTTTTGACGTACCTTAGAGTGTAGAAATCAACTAGAAAACATAGGTACAATTCGAAGTTACTCAAACGAAAAGAAGTGGGAAAGCATAGAGAACCTAGCGACCCTGGCGTACTGAGTAGCGCAAGGCGCCAGACCCTGAACTACAGAGTCTGGGTTGGGGTACATTGAGTGGTGCGGCGCCCCAGAGCCCAAACT
Organism: Solanum lignicaule; assembly: GCA_029582545.1. NCBI lineage: Eukaryota > Viridiplantae > Streptophyta > Magnoliopsida > Solanales > Solanaceae > Solanum > Solanum lignicaule. The sequence goes on from JAJOOF010016659.1 coordinate 34,344, forward strand.
ACATATTCTGATGTGGGGCGCACTGAGTGGCGCTGCGCCCCACCACTTTTCCCAGAAAGTTTGACGAATTTCCATGTTCGTATTCTAACCCCAATTCACCTAGAATCTAATGGTTTCTTCTCCAATCACTTCAATTCGAATTCCCATCATTAGTTTACAAGAATCTACTCATAAACAACCTTAAAACTCATACGATTATCTCAAGAACACATCAAAATCTCAACAATCAAGATAATGAAGGGAACTTCAACAAAACCCATCAAGAACTCAAATCTTTTAGTTTCAAAAATGATACTACACTAAATTAATCATGATTGGCGTGGGGGTGAACGAACCTAACTCTATGTGAACTCAAATACCTCTTAGAGATTAACCCTTGGCGAAATCTCAAGAACGCGACCAACCTTGGCGTTTCTCCTCTTTTCTCTTCTCTCAAAGCCCTAGCATTAATTTGGAATGTGTAAACTGAACCAAATCAGTTTAGACCCCAAATAAATTACTAAAAATGAATTAAACTAATTGGGTAAGGAAAATACTAAAATACCCCTCTTAAATCCAGGTGACTTTCCTTAACTGGACAACCTGACTTAAAATGGTGATATCTCCCTCATACAGGCTTGAAACTTAGCAAACTCGGCGGCGTTGAAAATATAATTCAAATACCTTTCATTTGACATCTTATGGCACACCTAATACATCTTGTACTGAAAGTTATGGTCATTTGAAGTTGACCCAAAACTTATTCTTAGCATAACTTGCCAAAATTTCCAAATTTGATCTTTCTAAAAATAGATTCTTGCTAATTCTAGTTCTTTTAAATACCGAGGTGTTACAATATCTCCCCTTGGGAACATTCGTCCTCGAATAAGATTACTCTAAGTAGACTAAGGGTGTAACATCTAACATCAGCTCAAACACCCAATAAGCAAAATATAAATACAACATGCTAATTTAAAACAAATGCCAAGAAAAGGATTAGTACCTTAATTTGGAATTTCTCCGGATTTGAAGAGTTGTGGGTATCTCTTTTTCATATCCTCCTCAGCTTCCCAAGTAGCTTCCTCAACAATCTGATTTCTCCACAGAACCTTGACTGATACTTCTTCCTTGGTTCTCAACTTGCGAACCTAACGATCTAGAATGTGAATAGGAATCTCCTTATAAGATAAGCTATCCAATTTACCAATTTCTTCGGTAGGTATGAAAACAGAAGGATCGCCCATACACTTCTTCAACATGGAAATGTGAAATATCGGATGAACCGCTGCTAACTCTTGCGGTAGCTCCAACTCATAAGCTACATTGTCGATCCTCTTGTAAATTCTGTATGGACCAATGTACCGGGGACTAAACTTCACCTTATTACCAAATCTCACAACACCCTTCATGGGTGACACCTTTAAGTAAACCCAATCATCTACTACAAACTCTAAGTCTCTTTTCCTAACGTCTGTATAAGATTTCTGACGACTCTGTGCTGTTTCAATCTCTATTGAATAACCATAACTTTCTCCTTAGCTTGATGAACTAAGTCTAGTCCTATCAACCCAACTTCACCAACTTTAAACCATCCGATAGGAGATCTACATCTTCTTCCATAATGAGCCTCATACAGAGCCATTTGGATGCTAGAATGGTAACTATTATTATAAGCAAACTCTATGAGAGGTAGGTGTTCATCTCAATTACCTTTGAAATCAATCACGCAAGCCCTCAACATATATTCTAAAGTCTGAATAGTGTGTTTGCTTGACCATCAATCTGAGGATGAAAAATAGTACTCAAGTTTACCTTGGAACCTAAACCTTTCTGGAATCATTCAATCTTGCATCAATTAAGAAATTGGAAGTATTCATATCCGCATGTTTCAAGTGCCCTTATCATAAATAAAGTCTTTTATCATGCACTAGAGAATAATTTAGATCGTAGGACATTTTGTAAGCCACTCACACTCATAAAGATGTTGAATGCATGAGATTGAGATGCCATATGCTTGGCCCTCATGTAAGTATCAACTAATATGAGAATACAAAAAAAGAGATCAAATAGGACTTGTCATTGGCTTGTAATGTAGGCTTAGGGAAAGGTAGGATATTAATTTGGGATAAAGTGACTATTTCCTCCTTAAAATTTGCACTATTCTCTTAATTTTTTTTCCATTTTCGCATTTGACATTTGTTTTCTCGAAAGCTTTTCCTCATTTATTTTCTTCTTCTTTTTCTCATTTTTCTCTCCTTTTCGTTGGAGGGTTTTTTCCCCTTTTCTTCTTTCTAGCTTTTCTTTGCCATTTTTTTCTAGACTTTCACATATTTGACCTTTTCACTTTGTTACTAACCTTATATCCACTGTGTAGATAATTGATAGTGCGCTAAAGGAGGTGGAGCCAAGGTATAGTGCATTTTTGTACTCCAAAGGATATATGTTAAAATATGGTTATTCAAATTAAAAGGTTTTCGGCTCAAAATGGGAGTTCTATGGATAATATGTCATTCGGTAGGCTTGAAAGGGACAATCAGATCAAAGAAAGCTTATAATCCTTTCCCAAGTTCACTGTTGCTCAAAATTTTGCCTCAACCAATATTCAGGCCAAGTTCTAGTTCAACAAAGTCATGCCATTTAATTTTATATCTAAAGCTCACCGCACAATGCACATGAAACGATGAGGTTAAATATGTTTTAGCCTTACCGTTAAGCAAGATAATTCTCAATTATTACATAAATATATCAAGAGGTACCAAAAGAATCTATGAGTCCCAACAAATTTGGTCTGTGTTGCCAAATAGTTTAACATTTTTCTTTTTTCTTATGCATACTCCTAAGTATGTTGATACCAACCTAGACAAGATGGTTTTTTTAAAAAAAAATTTAGATAAAATTAAAATAAATAAGAGAAACATTTTATTTGAACTTTGAATAATAAAAAAAAACCTTTTTCCCCAATTTTTGTGATGAGGACATTTTAGATATTTCCTTTGTTAGACCGAACCTCAAAATAAGGCTGCCTATGTATCTTATCAAAGAAAAACTCAGGTCAAACGTAGTTCAGGATGATCATAAACAAACTTTGTGTTTTCTTGTTATAAGAAATATATATTTATTTTGTTTTTGTGAAGATTGAATAAAACTCTAGTTCTTTTTTTGAACATTTTAAATAAGGAATATAAACTTATTTTAATTTTTTTGAATAACGATCACCAAACCTGAATTGGGTTGCCTATGTATCCCATCGAGGTGAGAATTAGGTGTGTGTAATTCGTCAAGATTGGACGATTAATTTTTTTAAAGATATTGAAACTTGTCTTGACAAATGCATTATTTTTCAAAGTATTATGAAAGTAATTTTTGTTTTTTTTATTACCTGAACAAAAGAAATCTAAATTATTTTATTTTATTTTTTTGTAATTTTGGTTAAGTAGTGAAAAGTATTTTGTTTATTTTTATGAAATGTATAATAACTTCTAAAAGAATGAAATATATTTGTGTTTTCTCCATTTTTGTTTTTAATAAAAATCGAAAGATAATTTTTTTCTCATTCTACTAATCGCACCAAAATGGGTCAACTTACAAAGACTATCTAAATAAATGCAATTTCATGTAGCACATAATGATCTCAGTGGTCAAGTAAGAGGGGGATACCTATCTTAAACGGATCCAACTCTTGTTTCGAGTTCCATTAAGTCAAATGCAAGTAATGCAAATAAGCAGAGCCTACTAGTAATAACCATTTTTGTGTTTCATGTTTACTAGTCTCAAACTTGAAACCCTTAGTCCTTCATATCATAAGATAACTACTTCTCACGTAACCTCAAAGCATACTTGTGCAATGCATGAATAACACCCTAAAATCCCATTCATGCTAAGTATCCCCTTTGGTAATAATATTCATACTTACCATCTTATGGTCATATCCTTAGCTTACTTCTCACAAACAAGAGAATCTTCACATAAGAGAAACCTCATAAGTAACCTTCAAGTTATACTTGTGCAATGCATAGATGAGACCCAATAATCCCACCTAGGCTAAGTACCACTTTTAGGCCATCATACCTTTTTATCATATTTTATCTCATCCTTTAGTCAATCATATCATAGAAGGCAACTATAGCAACAATCCATTAAAACATACATCATATAAGAGAAACACTTCTTAGGTAACCTAACCATAAGTCATACTTGTGCAATGCATGGATAAGACCCCATAATCCTACCCACACTAAGTACTTCTTTAGGTCCTCATACTCATGCTTCTTGGTTGGAGACTAGTCCCCCTATTTAAGCCTTGGAACACTATGAAACACTCCTTGAGCATACTCTTAGTTCCTTATTAACTTGAACTATAGGAGATGCTTCTGAAACATGTCTAAGTTCATTATTAAGATAGACTATATGAGATACTTCCTTAAGCATGTCTAAGTCCATTAATGCTTTTGAACACTTGGATATACTTCTTGAAGTATGTCTTAGTTCATTAGATATGGAGATTGCTACTAGAAACCCTAACTCCACTATGTGAAGACTTCCATCTCATTGGGAAAACCGAATTGTACTATTTAAGAGTTCCCCCTTTAACTTGGATAGTCCTCACATCAACTAGGTGTGGTTCTCCTTTCAACTTGGAGCCTGGACCCTACCTTGTGTGACACTCCTTTTCATTGTCAATATCCACTTGGGGCCAAGCATACACCCGTAGATTCACTATTAAGCCTTGCTTAACATTCATGTCTCATGGAAGAATGTCCTTGACAATCAATCCATGTTCAAGTGCTTCTGTCACTTTATACATTCAAGAATTTATAAGGTAGGTTAGGTGAGTATAGGCCTTTCACCACAATTCTACCTATTAGACCTCTATTCTCATATAGACTTTACTCTCAAAGCCTTAACATACATAATTCATCACATTGTCTTTACTCTCAAAACCCTAGTGATCAACCTTCATGACTACAAGCCTTAATATCAAAGCTTTACTTCTTACCATCTTCATTCATACCTAGATTTAAAGGCACTCTAATCACATTCTTCATTATCAAGTGATTCTAGTCATAAATCATCATAAAGGTTCAACTTCAAGCTTTATTAGTCATGATCCATAATATATATTACAATCTAGTTCAATTCATGTCTATATGTTCCTATTCTTGAACAATTACTACTCATAATATCAATTCTAGAAGATCATCTATGAATCCTCAATTTCACCTTTCATGGCATAAACCCACATAATATTAATTCCATCAATTAGATTACGGTTAACCATGGAAAACATGTAATATCTTCATAATAACATAATTCAATACTAAATCAATCATAAACAAGTACTATCCACTCAATTGGAATCATACTCTTCCTCTTCCTCTTCCTCCTCTTCCTCCTCTTCTTCCTCTTCTTCCTCTTCTTCCTCTTCTTCTTGGGTTTTCTAGAGAGAGGATTTTTAAGAAGATGAACTATGGGATCTTTTGGGGTTTTTGGAATTAATGACTTAGTTGGGGTGGTTAAAGGCTTAAAATAGCTTATATAAGTGTATAAAGTCCATACAAAATGACCCCCACTTAAAACTTATAACTAAAAAGGAATTTACTAAAAGACCCCTCACTAGGCAGCCATGGTGCCAGGCACCACGACAGGAATCACGAGCCGTGGTTCTGCCCGTGGTCCTTGGGCAATGGCTAAGGCTTGAGGTATTTGGCCTCCACAAACTAAGCTTTATTCACAAGCCTTCCCACGAGTCGTTGTCCTCACCACTGGCCGTGAAGTGGCTCGTGAAGATGAGCCATTTTTGGGCAGCCTTGGTTGGTACACTGCCTCACAACCACGAGTGGCCCCACGATCCGTGAAGGCTCTCGTTGTCCAAGGCAGTGCCATAGAAAGCTTGGGGCAGCCTTGGTCCTTGCTCCTTTGCCTTGGCTCATGCCCTCTTGGCCTTGAATCTGGCTCTCAATTTAACCCTAGATGGTATACTAAACTACGGGGTGTTACACCCCATAAATGAGTGCTCCATCAAGTCTTAGAGAAGCATAGTTTATCTTGTTCTAGCTTCTATTTTAATCATAATTGTAGTGCTTGTCAACTCAGCAAGTCACAAAAGTTACATCTTCCAATTTCAATTAATAAAAGTTTATCTATTTTACAACTTACTTGCCGATGTTTGGGTCCTGCCCCTCATTTATCTTCTGAAGGTCAAAAATATTTTCTTGTCTTTGTTGATGATTTTTCAAAGTTTATCTAAGGGATTTCCAATGAAATTGAAATCAGAAGTTGCTCCCATTTTCCTCCAATTCAAGTTGCTTGTTGAAAATCACTTTAACACTAAGATTAAGTCAATCCAATCAGATTGGGGTGGTGAATTTCGTGCTCCATCTTCCATAATCTCTCAATTCGGTATCTCCCACCAAGTTTCTTTTCCTCACACACATGAACAACATGGCAAAGTTGAATGCAAACATCGTCATGTAGTTGAAATGGGCTTATGCCTATTAGCTCATAGTTCTTCTCCTTCCCGTTATTGGAAATTCACTTTTAATACAACCGTATATCTAGTAAATCGTCTCCCATTCCACATGAGCAACAAAAAATCTCTGATTACATGTTTCAAACACACCTCATCCAATTCTAGGTGTAAATGATCATTAATTAGAATAAAACCCAACGAAGAGTTGTGGTAGAATCCACAGGGAGCGGTATGTGTCTAAAATTCAATTAAGAAGTACAAACGTGTTCTAAACGGTTATAGGAACAAAAATTATCAAAAACATACAAATAAATCACAAAGGGTGACAACGAATGTCAGATAGGGGTTTGGATTTTTGCAATGAACAACTGAAACAACAACGAAAACAGGGGAAAACAACAATATAGAGAGGAGTTCTTGGGATGTGATTGATTATAGGATAATTATGCTATATGGGTAATTGAAATCTAACGATGATTTGCTTAAAGATTATAGGTAGGCTGGACTTTAAGTGCAATAGTTTTCTCTCGAACAGCTATTACGACTCAAATGATTTCTTTCAAACATCAACAAGCTTAACAAGATAACCAGCCCACAACCTTAATACATCCACTGTAACACCCCTAAATACTAACCAAGAGTCGCATGTCGATTTACTGTTGCTTAATTACTAGAATATGTTTTAGTCTCATTTTGGGAACTTAAGTGTTGTGGTAATTGCCCACTTGCTTAGCATAAATTCTTATCGTAATTTAAGGATTTGTGATGGGGTGTTTAGGTAGTATCCTAATTAGAATTATGTTTAACTTTAAAAGTAAGGTGAGGGATATATATATAAGTGTATATGTATACATTTTGGGGCAGCACACAAATTTTTGGGCAGCACTTTTGAAGGAAAGCTGCCCAAGGGATAAACATCACTTGTTGACTATATATTTTCACCCCTCCTTTAGAAATTTCGTTTTCCACAAGCCTTGGAACCTTATAAACATATCTAAACAGAGTGTTCTTCAAAATCACAAGAAAACTTGGCCCTTTTTGGCTGGAATTCAAGAGCAC